>JAJPUD010003532.1:101064-243120 GCA_023553655.1 Myrmecobius fasciatus
ACACACACACACACACACACACACACACACACACACACACACACACAATTGTAAGTAGACTGAAGCATAACAGGCCTGAGCTAGCTCCCAAAATGGAGATCCCTGGAAGACATTCACCAAGGTTTGAAGGAGGCTAGCGTGATGGAGGGGAGAAAAAATTGATTCTAAACATACCATATTCTGTTAAATATCTTGCATGTTCAATGATAGGCCTATGTCACAGGTGTCCTGGTCCTTTGCTCAAGGACATATGCAAACAATTACTGGTAGTCTATTATTCCTTGGAAAATAGGGCTATGCCAAAGGTGATTGACAACTAAGCCAGGAATAACTGCTCACTTACGAGATTTTTAATATTTTTTTTAATTTGGAAGTAAGCATTAGCACAGAGAAATTCAGTTTAGAAACACTAAATATCAGTGATTATATGGTACAATGAGTATATCACTGCACCTGGATTAAGGTAGATCCAAGTTCAAATTCAGCTTTACATATTTACATGCTGTGTGATTGTACAAATTGCTTAATCTCTTCCTTAGCTTTAAGGTGGGAATAATAATAGCACCTACCTTTCAGAGTTGTTTTGAGAATCAAATGGAATAATATTTATAGAGCATTTAACACAGGGCTTGACAGAGAGTAGATATTTGACAAAAATTTGTCTCTTTCCTTCTGTCTTTTTATAACTTGTAAATGATTTACATGCAGAAACATTTCAGAACTTCAGGGTAATGGATGACTTTCACATGCTACCATTTCAATTATAACTTTGGTCCATCAATTTATTGAAATTGTCATTCTCTCTAAATAAGAATGTATTACTAATTTTCTAAGACTATTATGGTGCCACCATATTTCAAAGATCTTTTTTCCAACTTTCATGCTAATTGGCTACATCTTTCCATTCTTTCTAAAATTTCTTTAAAAAAATTTCAATCCAGAAAGCTGTAAGATTACTTGTAATATGTTTCCTTGAAATTTTTCTGGCTATTGGTTTTTTTCTCTGAGGCAATTGGGGTCAAGTGACTTGCCCAGGATCTCATAGCTAGGAAGTGTTAGTTGTCTTGAGGTCAGATTTGAACTCAGGTCCTCCTGACTTCAGGGCTGGTACACTATCCACTGTGCCACCTACCTGCCCCCTTTCTGGCTATTTGTTAATGGTCTCAACTAATAACAACAGCAACAATAAAAATAACAATGATAACTAGCATTTATATAGTAATTTTAGGTTTGCAAAGAGATTTACGTATATTTCTTTTAGTCCTCATAATATTCCTGGCAGTATTGTTGTTATCCTCATTCTACATATGAGGAAATTGACTCAGATAATAAATGATTTGCCCCCTCTGATGACAAATGTCTGAGTCAGGAGTCAAATTCAGGTCTTCCTGACTCCAAACCTACTATACCATCACTATGCCACCTAGCTACTGTCTATAATCCTTCCAACTAAAATTTGATCAAAGGTGGGGGGAAAGCGTTTTAAAAATCTGTCTTTCTATCTCTCAACCTACTACTTGTGCTTTTTTTGTGCCATCTATAAATACTCTGATACTCAGTAGGATTCAAAAGGAGAGAGCAGAATCTTTGCATTGTTTCTCCCTCTTCCTTTTCCTTCCCATTTCTGTCTCTCTCTGTCTCTGTCTCTGTCTCTCTCTCTCTCTGTCTCTCTTCCCCTTTTTGAAAATGTGCCCTTCCAGTCTTCTCTCTCTTAGACTTCCTTCCAGTGAGTGGAGAAAGGATAGTTCTATTTTTTCCCTCTTCTCAGAACCATTATGAAGCCTATATTAATATGGAAGTAAGAATATATGCTTGCCTATGTCATCCTGAGATAGTATCTCAAGTCTCCCATTTACTCTTATATTTTGTATTTCTTTCCCTGAAAAAGATCACTAAACAGTAACACTGAGGTCTTTAAACAACAATTTTAGAAATGGACATTTCTAGCTTTCTGATTTTGAGAAGTCATGAGTCATTAAATTGGGTGCTCATTGCCTGACAAGAGGTGTTCCCTACAATTACACCATTTTGGAGAAGATGATCATTAGCAGGAAGATCAACCTTGAATGTTAGGGAGCCAAAAATCTGCACTTTTGATTGCTACTCTGGGAAAGCAAACTGAGAGGTAAGTGAAATTTGTCAGCAATCCCACCAATCTCCAGGAAGTTGTCTTTCCTATCCCCTGGGAGATAAGATTAGAGTAATGGGTTATAGTTTCTGTTTATGCATATGTTAATAGAAGCTTATGTCTTTTGTGTTTTAAGTATTTCTTTAAAAATAACTGATATCTAAGATTCAATATTGTGTGGTGAGCACTTTCAAATAAGGGATCTTAGCAGTCACTTTTGTGGAAGATCCTTGACATAATTCATAACTGAGCTTTAATTAAAAAGATATTCTCTGAAACTTCCAGGGGAGGAGGAGCATAATAAACCAGTGTAAGAAAATAATTGATTCTTTTTGTTTGAAGGCAAGGTCCCCCAGAGTTGGTCTGGAAGTTGTGAGTCCTTATGAGAAGGGATAGTTCCACTGGACCTTAGATAATAATAAATGGGAAAACATAGTTAATCTAGATGAGTAGTGTGGCATTCTAATATATAACCAAATAGAAATGATTATTTAAATTTCCTTTCCAATTGGGCCAATGGACCAAATGAAATACTCCTCTGAATCAGCAAATTGCTGATCTATTAAAACCTTAGAGTCCTCTTTTTCTTCTTTTTTTTAACAATTAACTTAATCATCATAAAAACATAAATAATTCACTATATGATGAATAACCAAGAGGATGAGGTATGACTAAGCTTTTATATATGGTTTTATTTTTAAGGTGTAAATTAAATTGAATAAGAAAGTAAATATATCATGTTATTTGTTTGTATCCCACAAAACACTGGATATTTAATCTGACTCTCAACACCCTTCAAAGGAATGATGTCGCTCAAGATAATTCAATGCCAAAAATGCAAAAGACCTATTAAATTACTTATGAATAGAAAAGCTCTTAAGCCTTTAAGCCAAATCAAATGCTTTCAAGCATGAACATTTTGTTATCTTTAAGGGAAATATAAACCCAAAAGACACGACTGCTTTTTTTAAGTCACTTTTCCAAATGGAAGTGTCCCAAGAGTGACAGAAAGTGTTCCAAGGGTTCTCATCTTGGAAGTTCTTGGAAGGAGAGATGTGCTTAAGATGCAGTATCCTAGGAACTGACAAGTAGAGTCTAAAATTTGTAATGTCATCTTCCATGAAAATACTGCAAACCATATTAGTTAGTAAATAAGTGCTTATTAAATGTCAATTATGTGCAAAATGTTCCAAACACAAAGAAAGATAAAAGACAGCCTCTTTTCTCAAAGTAGCTCACAGCCCAGTATAGAAGACTGGATGTAACAAACTACATACAGAATGCACTGGAAATAATCAACAGAGGGAAGATGCTAGAATTAAGTGGAATCAAAAAAAAGTTTCCAAAAAAAGGTGAGCTTTTAGCTGGGACTTGAAAAGACAGCAAAGCTAGGAGAATCAGGGAGAAGAGATGTGGGGGAGAGCATTTCAAACATGAAAAGAAAGCAATGAAAATGTCCAGAGTCCAAAGATGTAATATCTTGTTTGAGGCAGGATATTTGAAGAGGAGTAAGGTATAAGAAGGGGCAGCTAGATGGTTCGATGAATAGAAAGTCAAGTCAGGAAAATCTGAGTTCAAATATGGCCTCAGATACTTATTAGATGTGTGACTCTGGGCAAGTAATTTAATATCTTAATCCAGTAGAGAAGGAAATGGCAACCCATTCCAATTGTCTCTGTCAAGAAACTTAAGTGCATTATGATCCACACAGTCCTGAACAATCAGGCAAGACTGAACAACAACAAATATATAAGAATATTTGAAAGGATGAAGGGAGAGGGCAGAACATGTTATAATGGCTTTGAATGCCAAACAGTGGGTTTTTATATTTGATTCTAGAGGTAATAAGGAGGCACTGGAGTTTACTGGATAGAGGCGTGACATGGTCACCTATATTTTAGGAAGATCACTCTGATAGGTAGAAAGACATGGCAGTAAAACTCAACAGCAGGTTATTGTAATAGCCTAGGTATGATGGGAAGAATACCCATGCTAAGTTGATGATCGATGAAGGAAGAGAGCATATGTAAGGTTGTAAACACACAGTTCTCAAAGGAAAGAATCCATGACTCTATTTCTTTCTTTGCCAAAATAGACTAGCTAATGTTTTGGTAGAGAGAAGTCCGGGAAGACAACTGGATGTTTGAAGGCCCCTTCCCACCCCATCACTACTCATGCCTTGGAATCTATCTCCTAATCTTTTCTTGGTCCATTTGTGTGTAAGTATTCTGTATTATGCTCTGATACAATCTCATTTCTCTCCAATGACCTTCAGTCAAATATTAACCACTAGACTGTCTAGTTCCTAGATTTTCTCACAAAAAAAATGTATGTTCTTAATATACAATATTATACATTCTCCCCTAACCCTGTACTTTTTACCCAACTCTCTCATCTGTAGTTCCAAGAAGGTATAGCATGCACAATAGCCATATCCTGGTAAACCAGGCTCACAGATATATTAAACAGATTGAGGATAAATCAATCAGCCTCATACTTTTGGTGGGTGAGGGGCATGTCTACCCCAAGCATATGAAGACTTTCGCTGGTGGAATGGGCAGATACAAGCAAATTGTTCCAAAGACTATGAAGGTAGCTGAAGCAGAAACTTGTTTAGAGCTTCATCAGGCAACAAAGATGCCAAGGTCATCCACTACATCCTGGACCATCACCAGTCATTTTGGTTTTCGTTCCTGGACTTCAGTGATTCTGGAAGAGAAAGTGAGGTTGATGACTTTATACAATTGTATTTTACTTAAATCCAATGCATACACAAGTAATCATCTGTGGTATCATTGATCTTCTTTGAAAATAAAGGATAGGGGTAGCTAGGTAGCACAGTGGATAGAGTACCAGCCCTGAAGTCAGGAGGACCTGAGTTCAAATATGGTCTCAGACACTTAACATTCCCTAGCTTTGTGACCCTGGGCAAGTCACTTAACCTCAATTGCCTCAGCAAAAAGCAAAAAAAAAAAAAGAAAGAAAAAGAAAAAGAAAGAAAATAAAGGATAAAAGAACAACCACAAACCTTTCCCCTAAGTTATTCCTAACAAGAGCTATATTCTCTCTGTCTCTCTCTCTCTCTCTTTCTCTCCATATATATATATATATAGATACCTACATATAGGTATCTATCTATATATCTATATGTATAGAGATACCTACATATAGGTATCTATCTATATATCTATATATATAGGTATCTATAGATATATCTATATATCTATATCATTATACCTATATATATAGGTATCTACATATAGGCATATCTATAGATACCTAAATATATATATAGAGATAAATAATAAATATATATATTTATTTTTCAGAATACATGCAAAGATTCACCCTGGCAAAACCTGTGTTCCAAATTTTTCTCCCTCCCTTACTACTTTCCACCTCTCCTAGACAGCAAGCAATCCAACATAGGTTAAACATGTGAAATTTCTTCTAAACATATTTCCACATTTAACATACTGTGCAAGAAAAATCAGATCAAGGTGGGGAAGACAGAAAGAAAAAACAAGCAAACAACCATAACAACAACAAAAAAAGATAAAAATGATATGCTGTGATCCACATTCAGTCTCCATAATGCAGATGGTTCTTTCCATCACAAGTCTATTGAAATTGCCTTGAATCACAACATTGTTAAAAAGAGCTGTCAGTCACATAATCTTGCATTGCTGGGTACAGTGTTCTCATGGTTACACTTCATTCAGCACCAGTTCATGTAAGCCTTTCCAGGATTTTCTGAAATCAGCCTAAGAACAATATTCTAAAAGTATGTTTCTTTCAGAGTTGTGCTGAAAAGTGTTTAACAAGCAGCTATCCAGAAAGGAAAAAAAAATAGTACACCACATATTTTTAGACTTCATCTTCATTAAACATTTTCTTTATCACTTTCTTAACTCTAGACCAATGGTGTGTCAAACTCACATCCAAAGGGAGCTACTCAATAATAGATCCCTACAGGCTATATAATGACTTAGAAAGAATGTTAAGATTATGCTTTCTTTTATTTATATTTATTTTGCTAAATATTTCCCAATTACATTTTAATCAACTTGAACAATAAATCTAGCCATGATAAGTAGAGTTTGCCATAATCTGAGATGCAAACAATTACATTGAAAATTGGGAGCCAGAAAGGGCTAGTTTTAGTATATCCCTGGACTTACATACCACCAAGTCTCACAATGTATATTTCATTCCTCATATGATACATTTCAATGCATGATTTGGAGATGAATAATTTCCCCCCCTTACTGTAAGGCATAAATGGAAAAAATACATTCATTATTAATAAAATTTGCCATGGCTTGAGAAATAGCCTCTTTGTATCTACTTCTGCTTACTGAGTGATGATACTATCTATTCTTTCTGTTTTAAGCTGGCTTGGAGTCTCCTAGGGCAATATTTTCTTTTTTTTTTTTTGGTTTTCTCCAATATTCACACCCACTCAAGCAAATTATTGAATCTACCCTTCAGTTAAGGCAACTTAGACTAAGTTTTGTCATGAATTCATTGGGCAACACTGGAATAATTATTTGGTTATTAAGTTTAAGTTTTTTCCAAGATTCATGAAGGACAGAATATTCATTATCATTTTGTTAGTTGGAGGAAGTTTTTCTCCCCTAACATTATAAGGAAAAAACATTGAACTTTCTCTCACCTCAATCTCTCTGTCTGTTTCTGTCTCTCTCTTTCTCTCTATCTCTGTCTCTGTGTCTCTGTCTCTCTTTGTCTCGGTCTCTCTGACTCTCTGTCTCTCTCTCTGCTTGCCTCTCCCTCTCTTTGTCTTTCTTTCTCTTTTTTCTCCCACTCCCCACTATCCCCAACCAGTAAGAACTTTTACTTCTTGTCATCTATTAACATATAACAATATTATATAAATGTTAAATTATGAAAATGAAAAATGTGTTTTGAAAGATACCCCATTAAGATTTTGCCTGCAATTTTGCTGCCATTTATATTAAAAGACTGACCAAAAGATCCTAACCTCTAGTCTCATATAGGGATATAGGTATAAAGATGAATATTATCCTTGCTTCCCACATTTATGCTTTTCTGGGCAATTGTGACCTCTGCTTACAAAGCTTGGTGCTCTGCTCTCTATAATGCTTTCTACAAGTCTCAAAATACAAGACCCATCTCTTCTAGAAGGTTTTATTTTGTTTTATTTTTCCAAATAAAGAGGTACTTCAATTCTTGATTTTTCTCCATCTTAACCTTAACCCACTTTTGTGTATTTTGAATGTTTTCTCTCCTCCTCCAATCTTCTTTTAATTTTATTTTTAAAACATATGCATAGTTTTCAACATTCACCCTTGCAAAACCTGTATTCCAAATATTTTTCTCCCTCTCTTCTCTGTGCCCTCTCCCCTAGAGAGCAAGTAATCCAATATATGTTAGACATGTGTGATTCTTCTATACATAGTTCCACAATTATCATACTGCACAAGAAAAATCATATCAAAAAAGAAAAAAGTGAGAAAGAAAACAAAATGCAAGCAAATAACAACCAAAAAGTGGGTGAAAATGTGGCCAAAGACAGGTAAGTAGTTTGTCTAAGGTAGCAGCTATCTGAAATAGGAATGAGCTTTCTGATCCCCAGGTCCAGTGTTTTTATATAATTCTTCCATATACAGAGGAAACTGTTGCTTTTCTAGAGCAGGCATTTGCTCCACTCAGAATTGAATGAGTCAAAAGGAAAACAGAAGGATATTCAATGTTCTGAAGTCTGACATTACAAGGTGTGGCAAGCCTTTATCAGACAACCAGGATGTGTGTCAGTATTAGTGATCCACTATGTAATCAGAGTTCTGAGGTAATATATATATATATATATATATATATATATATGTATAGGAAGTGTTTAGTAAATCAATGAGTATTCTAAGCCATAAAAAAGTACCAAAAGGTCACTATGTGTATGTGTCAGAGTTAGAAAGAAAAGAAACTGAAAACAGGCAAAGAGGAAAGTGATACGATTTTATTTGTTTTATCTCTTGTAATAGCTGGCAACATTTACAGCAAAAAGTCTCATTAAATAGTTTTAATTCAATTCAAGAAGCATTTTTAAAGTACCTACTATTTATGAGGTAGATATAGTGCTAGGTATGGGGGAAAAAGGGAAAAAACTAGTCTCTGATCTCAAAGAGCTTACATTCTCCTGGGACATAGAGTTCTAAACTTTGTACACAATGCCCTTACACCAAAAAGAAATTCCTAATAGTTCCATTAAGTATTTAGCCATAAATACTTTAAAAACATAGTCCTAAAAACATAGTATTTGTTTTTTAGAAAATAAACATAATTGAAAGAAAAATCATTTTATTCCATTCATAAATTCCACATTTATCTAATATTGGGATGTACCTTTCTATAGGGTACTGTACAGCTTTACATACTTTGGAATCAGTTTGGACACTGCCAGCCATTTTTTCCTGTTCTGTATTGATGTTTAGTACTATTTGCCAAAAACTCAGTTTTTAAAAGATGTTGCACAAATGGATTTAAGATTCACTGAGTAATGTGTTTCTCTTGAAAATTTAAAATACCTTCATGATAGCCCTGTGACTTTACTACAACTAACCAGAGTGCTTAGTTTGGGAACTCCTGTACTGGAAGGGAAATAGCATGAACCCAAATAGCAAATACTATGTATATACACATATATGAAAGGACACACACACACACACACACACACACACACACACACACACAGAGAGAGACAAAAACAGAGACAGAGAAAGAGAGATACTAAGAGAATGAAGTTGTTTTGTTTTGTTTTGTTGTAGCATTTTGCCCATATTATTACATTTACCCATCACAATAATCCTGAGGTTAAAACAAAACAGAATTTGATTTTTCAAATTCTGCCAGATGAGGGATTTAGCTCAGTTTTAACATTTGAGAACCCTTTTCCCCTTGAATATTCTATGATTCTGTGAGCCCTCCCTCACTTGGGTATAATTCACTTACAAGTCTTGGCAACACCTTCCTGATGTCCTGGTCCTCTTAGAGAATAAAGGACAAAGATTCCACATTGACTAAATTGTAAACCCCATCCATAATTTAGTGCTTTATAACTATTGTTACATTTTTATGTAGATGTGTGCTGAATTGAATCATTTTCAGTGTTTTACATAAGAAAGCAGCATGTTTATTGTTGTCAGAAACTATATATATATATATATATAATAACACCTTTCTCATATTTCTTTAAATATTTGGTTGCCTTATTAGAGACATTCCTACTCATGATAAAATCATTTATTGTGTTTGGGACTTAGCTTACTAATCGATAAAATGAAGAACTATACTAAATAACTTTATGATTAAATTTATGATCCTGTGAACCTGGAAGAATAATTGTTTCAAAAATGAATAAATTAATGGATGAAAAAAAATTTATTAATTGCTCACTATGTGATAATTGGAAGATAAGGATGTTTCAGAGGCCAGAGTTGTAAGGTTTTAGTTTAATATGTGAAAAATATTGAAAAGTTGGGTTTCCAAAGAGTGTTGCGAACTTTGAGGTAGTATGAGATAGTGGGTACCACTGACCAAGAGATTTTCAGAATTGAGAAGTTAAGGAAGGTTAAGATTCCACAGAACAATTAAATGATAAATAGAAGCTTTGAGCAATTCAGCCAATCAGAAAGAGCCTTGTGTTTTTGAGAAAATCACAAACTTAACTGATCCAATCCAAATTAGTTGGGGTCTATGATCTGACTTGACCAAATAACTATTGCATCTGCTTAATAGGCTAATTGAATATTAACCAACACACCTGTGGATGAGTTTTCTGCCATTTTTGAACATGGGATGTATAATGAAGTAAGGGGAACATGCTTATATATATTTAGGGAGAAACACAGTGGGCATCTCAGAACCCTGAAGGGAACAGACCAATCTGGTCTCTGAAGGGAGGGACTGCACCAAACTAATAAGTATAAAGTTTCTTCTGCTCTGGTGCTCAGGGGTCCCTCTTTTCAAAGAGGAGTGGAGGCCAAATGTTAAGACAATTCCTTAAGATTCTTCTTTAATAAATTTTCCTGGATATCTAATTTTCAGTGACAAGAGTATATTTCTAACAAATAGTATCTCTTTTCATGATGAACTATTATATATTTCTGATTTTAAGCCACTTGACAGTGTGAGAAAAATATTCTTTTAAAAATGTGGGAGTTGCAGCACCTTCAGAAACATTTGCCAAATTATATCTCTTTTATAAAAGTTGTGTTCCTGGATGTTGGCTACAGGAGTTGTAGGTTGGTAGTCTGAGGGGTGCTGCTATTCTTGAGGTTTCTGGTCCCATTTATCTATCAATATCAGCTGGTCAGCAGTTGCTATTGGTAGCATGGGGATGGTGATCACCTTGGATTGGAAGCAGGCCCCATTTTGTGAGAATTAGTGCTATTCCAGAATCCTAGAATGTCTCCATTAGGGTTTGAGGGAAAGAAATCATGGTAGTTTGATTCACCTGGCACATGATGCTTTCTCTCTTCTCTTTCTCTCTTCTCCCTCTCCCTTTCCTTCTCTTCCTCTCTCCTTCTTTTCTCCTTCTTTCCTTTTCCTCTCTCCCCCTCTCTCTCTATCTCTGTCTCTCTCTCTGCTTCACTGCTCCAACTCGATTGCTTAAGGAGAAGGAAAAAATGTATAAAATAAAGTTGAATAAAATTGGAAGTATATTTCTTAAGAAGAAAATAAAAAACTTTTAAACAATACAAAATTTGGAATTGATTAACTGAGAGCCAATGATAATGACAAAAAAAACCCCCAAAAAACAAAACAAAACCAAAAAAACCTTTGTTTTTGGAGTCAGACATATAGTATTGCTCTCTTGGTGTGTTTTAAAAGAGGGGACTGGAAAGACTCAAATGAAGAAACCAAAACCAAGGGAGGTCAAGCACTTGGACAGTGTCACAAAAGTGTCAAACATCAGAGATGGGATTTATGATTAAATGGAATTCGAACCTAAGTCCTCTAAAGCTACAGACAGGGATGTCTCCATTATATCTTCAGACTTCTTAAAGACTGGAGAGCAGTCTAAACAAATGCAACCCAAATTGTCTGTCATGATTGGTGCTTTGTAAAAATCAATTAATATGCCCAGCCAAAAAGGCACCTAGGTTTCTTTTCCAGCGGTCCCACAACTGTTGTATTTGGTTTCTTAACCTGGTCATTGTATGTTTATTTCTGTCCTGTTCTCCACCCACTTCCCTGAAATGGAGAGGCAGGGATAGTACCCTCCCAGATTCTCCTAAGGAAGAACTTGAAACCCAGGTGAAAGAAAAGTTATTTCTTTCCTTCTTCCTCCCCCCCCCCCTCTCCACTTTGGTGTAACAGGGTTAAGGGCAAAACTTTTTCCTAAAAGCTCAAGGCCCACAGTTAGAAGGAACCAGGAGTCTGAAAGAGAAGAGTTTTGACAAGTAATTACTTCTTACTTTTCCTGCTCAGTTTTTATTCTACATATCAGATTGAATTTATGAATAAAGAGAAGGTACCGAACTTGTAGGCCATGAGGGGGCGTGGAAGAAACTTAGCTCCCCACTTTAAAGACAAGGCCAGGGTTTGAGGGGTGGAAATAGGGAGGGTGTGCGTGAATGATTGACGGGAGGTGCCCTGGCTGTGCCGAGGGCGGGGCGAGGCGGGGCCAACTGATTGCTTTCTTGGCTCTTGGCCCCTCAGACACCCATTCTGTACTGCTGCAATACAAATGTCCAGTCCCTGGTCCTGAACAACTTTTCCCTCTTTCGGTAGTCTACTTCTAGCTAGGAGAGAGAAAGAGAATTTGAGAGGGGCCACTTCCCTTTCTTTTTGTCCTCTGCAAAGGCATTCTTGGCTACAGCTCAGTATTGCTTTCGCCCGGGTTGCTAGGCGAAGGATGGGGGAAGTCGGAAATTGGGGCGCTCTGTTGCTTCTCAGTCAAGGTAAGCAAACGTCTTGCCATCAGGTTTTGGTTTGGGGTTTTATAAAGCGAGCGATCCTTTTACGAGCATGGGAAAGAGGACTTAGTTCTGGGGGCAGAAGCTTGATCTTGGGAAGATAAGATTCTAAAGGATCAGGATCTCTCTTCTTGGACAGGGTCTTCAGTAGGGGATGCGAAGACAGATAAACCTTTGAACTGAGGAACAGAGGGGTGCGGCTGCACGAGTTTCAGCGATTTCTTTTGGGAACTACAGAAACCAGTTTCTTCTCGGGGGTCCTGAACTTGCAAGAGAAAGGGAGGCTTTGAAAATGATTTAAAATCATATCACCTGCCTACACCCAGCTTAACTTCTGCTCTTTTCTGTCTGCACGCCTTTTATGCTTCTCAATTTTTCACTTTCCCCCCAATATTTCACTGTTTTTTTGTTTGTTTTTTTGCCAATAGGAGAACGTTGGTGGATGGTATTCAAAGCTATCTAATAGCTTTTAATTAAATTTTCCTGTGTTTAGATGCATTGTTTTTCAAGGAAACTTTCCAGGCTAAGACTGACAGCTGCTAGGGCCACTACAGAGCCGGCCCGCCATCTGCTCCCCGCCTCCAAAGTGGAGGTGCGAGAGTATCGAGGGATGGAAGGAAAGCCCTGTGAGGCAGGTTGCAGCTCGTTCCTTATTCCCAGACTGCCCTCCACCCCACCCCTATCGGCCCTTCCTCGCTCCGAGGTCTCCCCGATCCGGGCTATTTGTTGCTTTGGTAAAGCAGCCGGTGACCCACTGTCCTTTACGTTGTGGCCTCCCAGAGAGAGAGAAGTCGCCTTTGCTCTTTCCTTGTCTGGCAGCCGCATTGTAGGTATTTCCTCCCTGGCATGGTTTTGGAAAATCGACGGCTCTTAATCAATGTTTGGCAGAAGGGAGTTCTTCCTTCCCCTCTGCTTTCTCCCTATTGTTGACTATATTCAGGAAGAATCGTTCCCATGTTACTTGTGATAAGTAGATAGAACGCAGATATTGGCTATTATTTCTCGATCTCTAATTCCCTGTTAATGACGGCGTGGAACTGAAAGGCCTGATTAGAAAATATTGGAAATTAGCAGGGATGGAGGTAGGGAATGAACTTGAAGTCCATCTTTCCGGGACTAGTGCTCAAGAACAGTTTAGAAAGTTTAGCGACCAGTTAAGGTGGATGTCACCTCATTGAGGTCCAACCCCCCCTTTTCTCTCTGTCTCTGTCCCCCTTCCACCATCACCCCCTTTCTTTTTCTTTCCTGGAAAAGGAAGATTGTTCTCTGACCTTGAATACCTGGCTAATAACCTTTGTTTGTTTGTTTTTTTTTTTTTTAATAACCAGCAAAAGCATCATGGTGCAGTTCTGGTTTTGGATCAAGTGGAAAAGGATTTATGCCAAGTCAGAGAACTTAGCTCTGCTACTTATTACCCTGTGTTCTCAGGAAAGTCATTTCACTCTATGGGATTCAGTTACCTTGCCTATAAAATAATGTTGTTGGACCAGATGATCTCTGAAGTCCTATCTTGCTCTAAATTTGAGATGCTATGACTTATAATAGCTTGACTTCCCTGTCTTTAAGTAATTTCCTTATCTTTCCTTACTGATCTCTACTGGAAGAAGCTCTTTGGATAGAGTTCTGTCCTTTCCTTCTTTGAAAACTTGGAAAGGGTGGAGAATGAATGTCTTTTTTGTGTCATCTCCGAGTCCTGATATAAGATTGTATCAGTGACTGAAAAAAATTTCATAATCTTAAATCCTTTATCGTTTTCAGGTTATTTATCAGCACTGAAAATCAGCTAGAGGATGTGGGCTGAAAAATTTCAATGTTTTCCCTTTTTCTAATTGCTTCATTTGAGAAGAAATTTCTGAAACACAAGCTTATTTTCATGGGAGTGTCCTAACTTGTTCTTTCAGGAACTGAGACACACCTGAGTGGAATGTGTTGCTGCAGGGCCTTAAAAGACACAGAGTTTTTAGCTCATAGTTATTAAAATCTACTGAAATGCAAACATTTCTTAATTTTGAAAAGATAGAAATGATTTAAAGTCATGAAGTGTAAAAATAAAAATTGCTTCATTTTCTGTCATTTAACTCTTCTTAACAAGAAGTTGCATGTCTGAGGAAGAGAGCTTTAACTTAAGTCCTTAGGACCATGATATGTAAAAACATTTATGGATTAGGGATAACTAATGAAGCTTCTTAGTAAATCAGGAAAATACCTTTGATCCATACTAAATATGCAGTGGGAATAAATATAGATCATTGACAACCAGACCTAATCTCCAACCATGAAATCTTGAGGTCATTGCCTAGATCTTTTGGGAAGGAGAACCCTATTTTCCCCAGAAGACCATTAAATGTTGTTAGAACCAGGGCTAGGCAAAATTATGAATTGGGGAAATTTTTCTACCTCATCTTTCTCCTTTTGCAACTATCATCTAGACTTTACCTCACACATTTACTGACTGTGTGATCCTGAGTAAGTCATTTCAGTTTACCTCAGTTATTAACTTAGTTCTCCTCTATTTCTTCTGGCATCACAGAGACTGCTACTTTCATGTCTTGTTCAGAACTGCCTTTTCTGGGAATGTTCTATGCTTTTCTCTTCCTTTTCCTTTTGCAGCTCTACTTATAAAAACTCTCATTTGCTGGTAACAATTAATAGAGAGAAGAACATTAGACTACTGAGTTTTTTTCCCATTTGAAAATTCTATTTTGAAAAAAGCCTCTGATTAAGAGTGGTGCGTATGTGTGTGTGTGTGTGTGTGTGTGTGTGTGTGTGTGTTTGCTTCCCATTTGGTTGGAATGGCACATGTTGATGCAAAGGGATTCCTCTGGGTAGCATTGCAGTGAGCAGTACAAAGTGAAGTAAAGAATTTCAGTCACTGTGGGGAAGATATTTTTTTCCTGAAGGCCTTTACATTGAAACTCTAACTTCATCCAAAAGACTGTTTACTTTGCCTACTTATAAGCCTGAATCAGGATATTCCTGAGATAGGAAAGAAAAAAAGAAACTATATGAAATGTTTAAGGTGGGAGGGAGCATAGAAAAAGTAATAGTAACTAACATTTGAAAATCAGCAATATATGGTGGAGGAAAGCCACTGCATTTAGAATCCAGTAGACATGAGTCCAAGACCTGTCTCTAACACATGGTGACTGTGGCTTTCTGGGCAAGTTACTTAAATTCTTAGTATTGCTGCATATTCTCTAAAATCATAATTTACATAATAATTATGATCCACATTTGGTAGAAGAAGTTTGTCGGGAATTCTCTAAACCAGGATTTCTCAAATATTTTGGTCTCAGTAGCCCTTTGCTCTCCTAAAAATTATTGAAATCTGTAAAGAACTTTTGCTTATGTCTAGCAGTTTATCTACTATACCACCTAGGGGCTTTAAATTAAAATTATTAAATATTAGAATGAGAATGCATCAAAATTAAAATTAATTTTTAAACTTGAAATTAAATATTAAACTAATTAAAATAGCATTATGCTATAAATAATTTTGATCTTGAGAACCCCTTCATAGGGTCTTAGGAATCCTTAAGGATTTCCAAATCACACTTTGAAAACTATGCAAAGTTCCATATACAATGAAATCCTCCCCCAAAAAGGTACGTGTATGTATATATGCATGTGTATATGCATTTGTGCATGTAATTATTTAATGCTGTCAAACCTGATCTTATCTGATCCTCACACAATCCTGTAGGTAAAATATGAGAAGAATTATTCTCTCTATTTTATTGATAAAGACACTTAGGCTCAAATAGGTTTAATAATCCACACACAGTCACAGAGAGAGTGAATACCAGAGGCAAGATTCTGACTAATATCTGTTTACTCCAAGTCCAAAATTTGTTCTACTAGTAGCATGTTTAACCATTTTTGGAGTAGGGAAACTGAGACCCAGAAAGATGAAGAGAATTATTTAAAGTCACTTAGCTTATGGCAAAGATGGGATTCAAGCTCAGCTCTCCTGGTATGGTGCTCTTTCCATAATATAATGTCTTCTGTTCACTATCACCACAAAGACAAAAATCTGGAGGTCATTTTTCAAACCTCTTAGGTGACCAGCTCTCTGCAGCTATTTTTTCTTCTTTTAAATTTATTTAAATACCAAAAAGGAAAAAAATGCCACATGCATAGGTGAGAATGAGAGAATTCAAAATATAAAGCAATGCATTTCCATTTCAAGAAAGTTTATATGATACATACTAAACATTGTGTTTAGAGTTGTCCATCTTTTCCTTGATTTTATGTAGATTTTCTTTTGTTCTTTGCTGTACATTTTTTTACATTATTCTTTTTTCCCTCTTCCTTCTCCCCTTCTTCAACAATGTTAAGTGTGAATATATACACACATACATACACACATATACATGCACATACATACATATAAATACACAAATATATGCATGCATAAACATGTATATCTATAATCACACACACATATATACCCACATATCTTTACAATTATTATTAGAAGGACTGGAATCTAAGAATGCTTCAAGGAACTAGGTTGTACCAGCTGATGAAGAAAGAGAGAGAGGAGAGAGAATTTGAGAGAGACAGACAGACAGACAGACTTGTATGTGTGTTTGTATTATCCATAAGGTAAAGAAAACAGCTAATAGGATGGGAATTTTTTTCAATTTAAAATTATAATATATGGGGGCAGCTAGGTGGCGCAGTGGTTAGAAGTCAGGAGGGCCTGAGTTCAAATCTGGTCTCAGACACTTCCTAGCTGTGTGACTCTAGGCAAGTCACTTAACCCCAATTGCCTCAGCAAAAAGCAAAAAAAAAAAAAAAAAAAAAATTATAATATATGTTTGCAGTTTTTTGCATTTAAAATGCATTTTCACAAATAGGAAAGATAACCAATATAAATTATGCTTTAAATATATGTGATTTTATAGGCTTTCTATATTAAGTTGTGGAGAAGGTGCTTACCTGTATCGGTAGAGGAAATTTTCCTATAAATAATGAAATCATAGATCCCCATTCTTTCAGGTGACTATTAAATGATTTACCAGGAAGAATAGCTTCAACCTCCACTATTGGATGAAGCTGTTCTCCCAATTGCCAAATTCTAATCCTTGTCTTCATCTTTGAACTTTTCATAGTCTTTGATACTTTTGCCTAACCTACCCTTCTTGTTCTTATATATTCATTATCACTTCTTCTCTCTCATTAGTTCCTTTTCTTCATCTTGTCCTCCCAAGTGTGGGACATTTCTTCCATTTCTAACCTTTTCCCCCCTTTTCTCATTCTACAATTACTTTTATTGAGTTCATCCCCTCCCGTGATTTTAATTATGACCTCTCTGAAGATGACTCTCAAATTTGGCTCATCAATCCTTTTTTCTATCCTGATTGCCAATTCTGCATTTCCATATGCCTGTTGGTCATTTCCACCTACCTGCTCTTAAACCTTAAATTTAAGATTCCTAAACTGAACTATCATTATCTTCCTCTGCAAGAATGTTTCTTTCTTCTGACTTCCTTATTTAAGCCATTTTTCCTAGTACTGGGGCTTAGAACCTTCAAGTTGTTTTGTATCCTTTCTTTTCCTTCTCTTGCTACTTTCACTTACTTGATAAATTTGGTTGATTCTATAGCAGGAATATCTTTTGATTCTGTCTTCTTTCTGTTACTATTTCCCATGACCTGCTTTGTGCTTTCTTTGTTTTCTATGTGTATGATTGTAGTAGCCTACTAAATGGTGTTGGCTTAACTCTTTTCTTCCTTCTCCAATTCATCTTTCACAGCATGGCCAGAATATTCTCAGGTTTAATCAGATTGTTGTTATCTATTCACAAAAAACAAACAAACAAACAAAAACCTTTCAGTGGATCTTATTTCAAGGATCTATGATTTTGTCAGGGTGGGTACTCCACCCACTGATGCAAGTCATATTAGCAGAGAATCTTTTAGAATTTGCTGGATAATAGATGAAGAGATAGAAGGGACCTTTGAAGACCATTTAATCCTAAATGACAGAACTGTCTTCCTGAGTGGTTAAGTAAATTGCCCAAGGTCACACCCCTACTAAATGCCAGAGGAGCAATTTGAACCCACATCCTCTGATTTGATAGCCAGTATGTTTTCTACTATGTCACTCTACCTCTGATGATGAATCTCTTGAGTTTCACTAAGTTGTCACATGAAAGGTATATACCATTTCATTACAGTGATGAAATCACAGATCTGGTTAAACAAAAAGAGGGTCTTAGTATTCAGAATAATGAATGTCATAGTTTCACCGTACTTTTTTTTCTGTAGAGACCATATCTGGAGTATTGTGTTTCAGTCTTGAGTTCAAATGTGACCTCAGATACTAGCTGTATGACCTTGGGCAAGTCATTTAACCCTATTTGTCTCAGTTTCCTCATCTATAACATGATCTGAGAAGGAAATGGCAAACTATTCCAATATCTCTGCCACAAAAACCCCAAATGGGGTCATGAAGTATGAAGCAAGAATAAGAAAAACAATTGAACAACAAATTCCTTTCTCATACTTCCTCCCACTCCAGTTATTTTTTTCATTTGTTACATCATTTTGTTAGCAGTAGTAACATTAAAATGTTTATAGAGGACTTCACAGTTTACACAGTTTTACTCACAACATTCTTGTAATGTAATCAGTGCCACTATTATAAATAGAAACAGTGTTTTAAGAAGTATTTACTATGGTGTTTCTCCATGTTATTAATATATTTCCTGAGCTAAAGGATGATATAATTCAGCAACTATAGTGATCATAGCTGGCATTTATACATTTCTTTAAGTATTACAAAATGCCTTACATGCCTTATTTTACTTGATCCTCATAGCAACCCTGTGCTATTATCCTTTGTATAAATGACGAAACTGAAGTGCAGAGAGGTTAAGTGACTTACCTAGCTTCTCATAACTAATAGGATCAGAGGCTAGATTTGAATTCAGGTCATCCTGATTCTGAATCTAACACTATTCATCCTGTACTGCTTAGTCACCTATACTCCATTTTAACGTAAAGTACAATTTTTACTTTTAGAAGTTTGAAATGACCAGTTTTTAAAAAAGAAAATACATAAGTTGTGATGCATCATCTATTTATCTCAATGGAAAGAGGTTCAGTTGTCAGTTTTAGAAGAATGATTTCATTGCATTTTGCCCAAACAAAGCCATTCTGGTTGGCAGAAGCTCCACATTCTCCCAGTTGTCATTTTCAGTTACTCATTTAAAGGTAGCCTTTGTTTTTCTTTGTTCAGGCTTGATCTCATTACCATGGTTACTTTATAGAAATGCAGACAGAACACAAGCTGGACTCATTTCAGAGTAGTTCAGGCTACACCATTTCAACACATTTTCCATTTATCTATGGGTCCTAACCTGGAACACTCCCTTTAAGCCTAGTGTGTATTCATCTGGTAGGATTTCAGCTCTGCAATCTTTAGTTTTGGATTATTCAAGTCAAGATTTTCCAGTCATGATTCTGAAGATTTTTTTCCAGGCAAACCCCCCAATGGAAATAGCTTGCTTCAGTATATAGGCATTTTAAGATATGTATCCATGGAATTTTGTTTGAGGGTGAGGGAGAAAGAAAAGAAAGAGGGAGGAGGCAGAAGAGGAAGTCACACGACCAAAGATTTTTTTTTTCCAGAAAAGAATAAAAATAGCAAACTTTGTTTATGATCCATGTATCAAAAGAGTGGATAGCTGAATTTATTACATTAAATGTTCTTTCTAAATAAAATTTTAATAGCCCAAATTGAAAGATGACAAGCTATAATTCTTGAATATATATTCTTTTTGTTTTATTATTATGCTTTTATTTGGGAGTCGAGGGAGAGAGAGCATGCTGAAACAGCTAGAATATTAGAGTCTCTGAATTAGAAAGTTCTGAATTAGATACATACTATTTGAGTGACAATGGAAAAGCCTTATTCAACTCTTTAATCAATAAATAGACATCCATTAAGCAACTATTATGTGCCTAGCATTGTGCTAGGTGCTGAGTATACAAAAACAAAAGTCTCTTTTCTTTAAAAAAGAAACTGAGTGAATGAAAGTAGAATAACACTGATAAACTAGATTGAAAATAACTATGGCCTAAGTATCAGGCAAAATATATTTTTAACATATAGGCAGTAGGGAGTCACTGAAGGTTTTGGATTGGTATTACTCTGCCAGTTGTGTGAAGGATGAATAGGAAAGGGAAGAGAATTAGTGGCAGGAGACATTTCAAGACCCTGAAGTTGTAGTTTAGGGTGCATGGTTACTTAGATTTTTCACATAAAGAATTACCTAAACTCATGAAATCATAGATCTGGACAACCTATTTTTGCCTCCCCCTTCCCTTAAAAAAATAGGGAATTATTGCTTAGGTTAATCTGGATTTAATGTAACATTGGTTTGTTCAACTAATTGTTTGTCAGGTTCATCAGAAGCTGTCAGCACTTTATGATAATAAAGACCCTATTGATTAAATGCTTTTATGATTATTCAACTAACAGTGCAAATATCTAAAATGACAAATTTCTGAGCTACTGCCAAAGGAAGAAAGTTTTTGAGAGAGTTGGAATAGTTCTATCCATTTGCTACATTTAAAAGCATTCTTGTTCCAGAGAATTGACTTTATCTTGAAGTTCCTTATCTCCAGATATGTTCAATTTAACTCCATCACCAGTCTATATTTCTGCTTATTTTTTCAAACTTTCTCCGGGTGACTTTAAAGTGCTTCAAATTACTTATGATAGCTGACTTTATCCACTCCAATGACTCTAGTTATCACCTGTATGTAGACAGTAGCCAAAACTTTATTGGCAATTCTGGCTTCTCTCAGCTCTGGTTATAAATTCCCACTTGCCTACTGAATATCTGCCTGGCTGTCCTGGAAACTCAAACATAACATCAGCTCTCATTGGTTCCATTATTGTTTGTACATATGATTCCCAAATGTACTGATCTTTCCCAAATTTTTCTCCTGAGCTCTAATTCCATACCATTAACTGTGTCTTGGACATTTCCAGCTGGATTTCCCAAAGCAATCTCTTATTCAAAAGTAGCTCATTATCTTTCCCTGAAAACACATTTCTCTTCTGACCTTGTTTATTCTCTTTAAGACACTACTATCTCCCCCATTGCCCAGGATGTAAGGAGATTCTAGAATTCACTCTTTCTCACCATTCATATCCATTGAGTTGCCAAATCTTGTTAATATTATTTATACAATTTCTCTTATATCCATTCCCTTCTTTCTATTCAATATGACACCACTCTATTTCATGCTCTCCTCTTTTGCCTGGACTCTTTTGAAAAACATTTAATTAAAATCTTCTATTTTCATATCACCTAAATTTCTCCCCTTACTCCATACTACAACTGTCTTTTATAATAAGGATTTTAAAAAAGAACAAGAAGGTTAAATAGCAAGCCATCTAATATATTGATAAAAATCAGTTATTGTATGCATTGTTTCACCCATGTAAACCTCTCACTTTGGCAAATAAGCAGGGATAAGTGTCTTCTCTCGTTATTTGGGATCAAGTTTATTTTTTGTAATTTTGTAACAGATATTTTCTGTTGTTTGGGGATTGTTCTTTCCCTTTCCATTATCATAGAGATTGTGTATATTGTTTTCTCAGTTCTGCTTATGTTACTTTGTATTAGTTCATTTAAGTCTTGTCATGCTTCTCGGTAGCCATTATGTTCATTGTAATGTTCACACAACTATTACCCATACACTCCTGTGCCAGTTTATTTAGCTTTGCCCTTTATATAGGCACATACTTTAAATTATGCTAAGAATATTTTGGTTCATATATGTAAGCACCCTTTCCCCTCTTCCTTCCTTTCTTTTTCTTTTCTTTTCTTTTTTTTGTGACTGACACCATTCTCCATATATTGTTAAAGTACATGAGTCTCACCAACTCACTTTACTACTCAGTACACTTCAGTCTCTCTATTTTTAGGGTTAAAGAAAAATATCTGTTTAGAATATAATAAATCAATTAAAACCTAAATTCAACCTACTTTTGAATTTTATTAACTATTACTTTTCTTAATACCATCTATGGTTCAAATAAATTGACTCCTTGTTTTTCCTGCAGGTATGACACCCTATCTTTGATCTTTTTTTGTACACAATGCCAACAGATAGATCTTTGTGTATATATTATAAATGTATGTGTCTATGCATGTATATTGTATAGGTATAGGTATCTATATACATGTATAATACACACATGTGTATATATCTATGGTTCTCTTCCAAAAGAATGTAAGTCTTTTGAGGAAAAAGACTTTATTTTATATCTTTGTATCTCTAGAGCCTATCTTAGTATCTGGCACTGGATAGGTGCAGAGTTGTTGATTTGTTGATGGAGATCTAATTTTTCTTTTAAGGTCCAACTTAGGTGCCACTTGCTTCAATAATCCTTCCTTTATTCCTCCAGTCAAAAGATTTCTGTGTGTATGTGTAAATAAACATAAATATATAATTATATAATGTATCTCTATCTCCTTTGCAAGATATGTGATATATAAATAAAAGCATACAATCAAATGCATAAATATAAATTGTTGAGAGAGTGGGGAAATAGCAGCTAGCAAGCTCAATCTCATCTAACATTTGAAGATAACATTTAATACAAGCTTTAAAGGAAATTAGGGTTTCTAAAAGACTTTTCATTTACTTGCAATCCCCCAGCCACCCCATCCAATCCAAATCTCCAACCGTGGTTGGTTATACATTGCATTTCTGCTTTGATTTCAATCAAAAACTGTTTGCTGAAAGATGACTGTTCATAGACATGGTTCCCTTATCATTGTCATTAGTATCTGTACTGTCTCATACATAATTTTTCAGATAGTACCTATAACAAAATACCTATGGAATAAATGTTGGCAAGGAAATTCTGCTCTGTTGAGTTGATTTTTACTTGTTGTGATACAGTATTGAATATTCACTAAATACCTGAAATTGTTACTTGTACCCCCAGAATTTAATACTATGCCTGGCACATGGTAGATGCAAGAATAAGTTTATTGGATTAACTTGGAGTTGGTTTTAAATATAGGAATATCTGCATTATGGTCCCACCATTAGCTAGGTGACCCTTGAAAAGTTATTTAACCTCATTTCTCTAAGTCTTTCTAGAATAATGATTCTTAACTTGAGGTGTATATACTTTTAAAAAATTATAACATTTTCAGTATAATTAGTTTATTTTGTATCCTATATATTTTGTTTTGCCAACTTGAAAATATTAATCTATAAGCTTTATCAGATTGCAAAAGTTGTCCATGTCCAAAAAAAAGTTAAGAACTCTTAACTAAGAATAGAATAAGAATATTAGCAGAGGGAGTTTTGCTTCTGGGAGTTCTCTATGCTAATGAAATGGCTGGTCCTGTCCTTTTCTACTGTTAAGTATCTATTGAAACAGAACATGTATATACTTGCTATTCATTAAGTAGATCCTCACATGATGACATGCAATGCTATTCACTGATCAGAATGATGACTGTTGAGAAAAGTAATGGTCTCTACAAGTTTAAGTGCATTGTCATAGAGCAGTTGTTAATGGGTGATAGCACATAGTAGGTTTAATAAATACTCATTGGTTGTGTGAAAAGGAGTGTGCCACTTTACATCAGAAAAAAAACTATAGAAATAATTTTGGAAGCAAAAAAAGATTTTTTATAAATGTTTATTGTCAGTAAAACAACCACATGTATATATATATATGTACATGCATATATATATATATATATATGTAAGACATATTATAGGAAGCAACATCCCACCCAGAATTCTTAGTCTCTGATAAGACAGAATCAGATGGATTAACAGACAACAAATATACAAAAAATAAAACCAAAAAAAACCACTTGTGATTCTGGGTTCATTTGCAGATTTGACTATAACACCTATGATTCTTTTTTTTCTTTCATCACTTATAGTCCATACATATATATATATATATATATATATATATATATATATATATATGCGTGTGTGTGTGTGCGCACACACACACACACATACTCCTGGTGCTGATTTGTTCTGTTTCTCTTCATATAAATCTTCCAAATTACCATGTATATATCTTTTAATATTTTTAATTTTTTAT
This sequence comes from Myrmecobius fasciatus, assembly GCA_023553655.1. Classification (NCBI taxonomy): domain Eukaryota; kingdom Metazoa; phylum Chordata; class Mammalia; order Dasyuromorphia; family Myrmecobiidae; genus Myrmecobius; species Myrmecobius fasciatus. Next base: position 125,260 of record JAJPUD010003532.1, read on the forward strand.
ATCTCATAATTTATTCAGTTACCTTACAATTTTTGGATACATAGGTGAGATCCAATTATTTTGCTATCATCAATAGAGAACTCACATTTTTGTCACAGTTAAGTCCCACTTCCATTTTTGAGATAAAGTTGTAATGTACAACAGGTGAAATCATTCTTGTGCTTCTCATTTTGAACTTTTTAAAAAAGCATAATAACAGAAATTTTATATATCATAGAATTTAATAACATTTAGTAATTTCTTTAAATATATGTAATTTGTAACTACATATATTTTTTCTAGCCTTTTTTATCTGTCTTTGGTCTTTGAGCTTGAAAACAATGATGTTGAAAATAATACTTCCTGTGGTTATGAATGGCTTCAAAAGATCTTGGTATGACCTGTGCTACTTTCCACATCATTATACATATATTATGTTATTATACAAAGACAAGCGTCTATTTGAAGAAACTTGGGTTTCTTCAAATGGTTTGAGGTTCTTCTTTCTTTATTATCGGAGTCAGCAGATGACTGATGCTGTTTCCTGTTTACAAATCTTCTTGGGGGGTCCCACTTACTGATGACTTTGTCATTCTTGATTCTAATATGCCTGGGAAAAGATGATTTTGCTGGTCTCAAATACAGTTTTTTTTTTCTAGCTGATTTCACAGTCATTGCTTTCTTTCATAGCTGGGGATTGGATAAGTCAATAGCAATTTGATTTGCATTTTATTATCTCCTTCTGGGCTTGCGAAGATGTCAAAGGTATAATACCCCTAAAATGAACTGAATAAATTGACTTATTGGAAGAAATAATTTAAATACTAGTAAGCACTTATGAAATACAACAATAATTGACCTAGATGACCAGTAGATTTATAAAATTGTTCCTAGGCAAAGAGAGTGTCATCAGGTTAAAGAAGAATACTTATCTTTATTATAATAAAAGTATCCAATGTACCGTCTTTTTATAAGCAAGTTATTTAGATCAATAATAGGAGAAAAAATGAAGTTAACCATTTCTCACTTTATATGATTGGATTTGCATCTATCACAAGACTTCCTATGATTTCATTTGCATTTTATGATGTCATTAGAAATGTTTGAAAACACAGTATGCTTCACATAGCCAGGTATATTACTTCTTCAATACTCCATGGATTTGCCTTCTCCATGATGTGGATATTTCCTCTACTTATGGATGCAGATAAACTCATCCATACATGTCCATCCTCTATCATTCTTGTTTTCTTTAAAGTTTGCTATAGGGGGTCCATCTAAGGTATCAGCCTTTCTTGTACTGATTCCCTCCTGATCAGGATACACATGGAGTTCACAGTCTATCTGTTGGCTATCCCTTGCTCTCACCATATAATGAACCCCAAATTGAATATATTTTAGGTACAGATGGACTACCAGTATTTTAAACATACAATTTCAGTGATAAAAAGTCAGACCCTTTGACAAGAGTCAATAGAATGTAAAGGAATTAAAACACTAAAATTCAACTAAAGACTTGCTACTTGGAAACATCAAAAGAAAAATTTATTTATTAACATCGATCTATTTATTAATAAACTAGAGAATAAGATAAAATAAGGAATAAGAATTTTCTTAAGTACACTTGATCTTAATAACTCTTGGTGTTATTTCTTCCTTATAAGGAAGAAAGTTAGCTTCATGGTATCCTAGGCTGGTCCATGTAAATAACAGCCATCTGTTGAAGGCTCTGAGTACCACCAAGGAGAAGAGAACTGAAAGTTCTGAAGGTTTCTTTAAAAGCCTTGAGTATGGAACCAAAATTAATCCATCCTAGACATCCTTTAATGAATGTAGAGTTCTTTGGTCACTAAAATTGGCCAGTTTAGAGGGTGATAAGGTAAGTTTCTTTAATCTACTGGTTTCCTTTCAGTAATTAAAAATTATTAGTTTAAAAAATAGTGTACCCTTTCTTGATAATTCCCCTCTCCTGTCAGAGCCATCTCTTCTAACAAAAAAATAAAATAGTGTGGGAAAGAGTTCTTCAAAACTAATAAATGCATCAGAAAGTCTAACTGACAATAGTGTTTCATAGCCATAGTTCCCTATCTCTGCTAAGGAACAGGAGTAGGTACCTTTTCATGTCTCTTTTTGGGGGACCAAACTTGATCATTATAATATTGCAATATTCCATTTTGATTACTGTTATTGTTTTCATGCATGGGGAAGCTAGATTACACAGTGGATAGATTGCTGGACTGGAAGTCAGGAAGACTCCTCTTTCTGAGTTCAAATTTGATCTCAGAAATTTGATATAGCCCTGAGCAAGTTACTTAACTCTGTCTTAGTTCCCTCAATTTTAAAATGAGCTGGAGAAGGAAATGGTAAACTACTTTAGTATTTTTGCCAATAAAACCCCAAATAGAGTCACAAATAGTTGAACATGATTGAAACAACCAAACAATAGTATTGTTTCCATTTACATTATTATAGTCTTTATGTATAATGTTTTCTTGGTTTGTTTACTTCATTTTTATCAGTTCATATATATATATATATATATGTATATATATATATGCTTCTCCATATTCATCATATTCATTGTTTTTGACAGAAAAGTAACATATTCCTATGCCATAATTCATTTAACCATTTACCAATCAGTGGTAATCTTTATTTCTGGTTCTTTTTCATAACAAAAAAATTACTATGAATAAGAAAACACAAGGCAGTGAGCTTTTATTAAATGTCTGGGCATTAATAAACTATATGCTGAATACTATGCTATGAGCTGGGGATGCAAATACAAGAAAAAAGAAAGATACTTCCTACACTGAAGGAGCTTACATTCTAATGGAGAAAGAAAACATAAAAAAAGAACTAAGAAGGGAACATATGCAGAAAATAGAGTCAGGGGAATGATGGCCAAGACTATAGAGAGTAAAAAAGCACAAATGGGAGAGGAATGAACTATTGTTGGCTTGGGCCTTAACCCAAACTGGAGAATTTAAAAGATATTCACCAATGGGAGAAGTAAGTCTGTATAGAGAAATTATGTTTCAGGGTAAACATTATTTCAATGATAATTTTGGCCAACAACTTAGTACCTCATTTAACTTTCACAAAGACACAGGATTGCAGCAAACATTGCTTAGGAAAGTGCCCAGAAATGCAAATACTACTTTTTATTGAGACCACTACCATCCTCTCAATTGCTTATGCCCCCAACATTGATGTTATCTTTGACTCCTCTTTCGCACTCTTTACAAAAGTTCATTTTGTGGCTGTTTTGGTATTTCTACCTTCATATCATCTCTCAAATATAGTCACTTCTCTCCAATTCTCATTACTCTGGTTCAGGTTCTCTTCACCTCATACTTGATTTAATAAAACTATCTATATGTCATTGTACTTTTACTTATTTTGTTAATTATTTCCCAATTGCATTTTAATCTAGTTCAGGGACCTTGAGAGTATTGTGAGTTGTATGTTTGACATCTATAGGAACTTCTACCTTTAAGTATAGTAACTGGTTTTTTATCTTATTTTAAGGGAAAAAGTTAAAAACCTATGTCTTTTATTAAGTAACTGAGAGATGAGTTATTACTTTGTACCAATAAATATTTGTTGACTGACTGAAAGAGACTGTAAATATTGAGGGGCTCCCCTTAATAATAGAGTAGGTCCAGCTTTTTAAAAGCTAGTTCCTGAATAATTTCAAAATATTAGCCTGGGTTGATAGAACTTCTACCTTAACTAGTCATAATAATCATTTATCCATTTGTCTGTCTATTCATCCATCCATGCCTCCATTCCTCCTATTCATTCCCTCATTAATTTTAAAAGGCATTTATTTTAAACTAGACCTGTGTTTGGTTAGGGCATAAGAGGAAGACAAATGATTGGAAAAATAAGATAAACTCGTGAAGTAGTATGTGTCAGTAGTATAGTGGCAAAATGAGTGTGGTAAACGATGAGAATTATTTGAGATCAGAGAAGAGGAAGGAAGATCAGTGGGACCTAAAATGCTTGGGAAAAAAATTTCCATTAAAACTTAATAAAAGACGTCTCTGGAAATCCTGAGATCTTATGGAAAAAATATTGTCAGTTTATTTCCAGTTATTTTTCCAGCTTCTATGAATTTATTGTGAGAAATACATTGTTAAAAAGATTGATCGGCATAGTGGTACATGCAAATTACTAGCTGCTATTTTGAAAGAGCTGGATTTCTTTTTTTCCTGTAGAAGGAATTTAGAAAGGAAAGAAAGAAAAGTGGAAAAATAAAAAATGAATCCATGAGATGGTGTTTTTTGTATTTCTTCCAGTAAGAGTTGAGCTTTGAGTCCCTGTCCAAAATTCCTTCTGCCATATTTCACTGTCTCCTTCAGCCGTTTGGAGACTGTATCAAGCTGCCAAATGGCAGCTCCCTATTGAGAATCATTGAAGAAAACAAAATCATTTATTTTTAGGAAACACCTTTATAATAAATGGATTTAAGAAACAATTATTGTGGGTATTTTGAGCTTTTGTTGTCAACATGATCGAGTTCGATATTTCTAAGATTTCTTAGCTTATCATTGACTTAGCCTTTTGGCTTTATCTCCCACTATTCCCTTACTATCTTATGTACTATTCCTTCTGTCTAAAATGATAGCTCCACCTATGAAATTCCTACCTGTTCTTCCAGGCCCAGATAAACTTGTCACCTGTTTTAGGAAAGAAGTTTCACTTTTCTGAGAACTTACTTTGCTTTCACATTCTGCTTTGTACTATTCCCTGACTAAATTGTAGTTCCCAAAAAGGTAATGACCATGTTTATTTGTCAACGTATTCTCTTAGTGCAGCTGCTTCTCATACCTGGAAATTAAAAAAAAAAGAATGGATTTTGAAGTTGTCTGATAACATAAATGCATAGGAAGGTGTTATGAGAGTTCTTTGGACTGACTGAGGAGGGGAAAAAATCATTACCAATCAAGGAAGGTTCTGTTCTGGGAAATGGCTTTTAAGTTTTACTTTTCAGTCCAGGCCTAATTGCTGGGACAAGGATATTTCAACCAATCAGTCATTGACAAATATGTGACCATTCTGTGTTTTTTTCTACTGAGACCTGCTATGGGAAAAGAGCAACTAATGATAAGAGGGACTTAGAATTCACAGAGCCTACAACAGATTCTTTGGGGTTAAAGCCAACCCCAACTTCCTTTAGATTGATTCTAGTTGTAGTTTCACCTTCACTTCAGTACCAGTCGCACTATCCTCTGAAACAGTGACAATGAAATCAAATTAAAATGGTATCCATTGAACAATACATAGGGATCTCTGCAAGCTACATTTTTGACTTAGAAAATCATTTAACAAAATGATCTACTGTCAAAATAAGTAGCAAAATTACTTATTTTGTTAATTAGTTCCCAATTGCATTTTAATCTAGTTCAGGAGCCTTGGGAGTATTGTGAATTGTGTGTTTGACATCTATAGGAACTTCTACCTGTAAGTATGGCAATTGTTTTTTATTTGATTTTTAAGGAGAAAATTTAAAAATCTATTTTATAAACATTGCAAATCAAAGTGGATGAGTACTTTTAAAAATTCAGATCAGTAGTGGAAATTTGGGACCTAGGAGAGAGAAAAGGCATGTTTGCACACACTTTTGTGGGGCCTAATATATTCATAAAATATTGTCAGTCAGTAATGATTTTAAGATCTAAAAATGGCAAAAAACAAAAACATTTGCCTAAGTGAGGATTATGCCTTTGTGGCCCTTGTCCAGCAGGCTATTTCTAAAGTTCTTGGTGCCTTCATTTCTTCATTTATAACATAAGGAGACTGGAACAAATTATCCCTAAAGCCCCTTATTGCTCCAACATTCTAAGACTTCTATAAATTCAGAACATTGGTTTCTATCCAAGGTCTAACATTGGGTAGTTTAATATTTATACTAATAATAATATCAAGTAGCTTCTTTTCTCTTCAAGTCCTATAAGCACAATAAAGTTTACCAATTTTTTTTTTAATTTTGGGATCTCTTTCAGAAGGTGATCTCTGAATTTTTTCAATGGCTATTTTACCTTCTGTTTCTAAGACAGCAGGGCAGTTTTATGATTTCCTGTAACATAATGTCTAGGTTCTTTTTTTCATCATGGCTTTCAGGATATCCAATAATCCTTAAATTGTCTCTCATGGCTTTCAGGATATCCAATAATCCTTAAATTGTCTCTCCTAGATCTGTTTTCCAACACAGTTGTTTTTTTCTAGGAGTTATTTCATATTTTCTTCTATATTTTTGGTTTTGTTTGACTGATTCTTGGTCTTATTGAGTCATTCACTTCCATTTGTTCAATTATAATTTTTAGTTTATTATTTTCTTCAGTTACCTTTTTTATCTTCTTTTGAATTTGGCCAATTGAAGTGTTTTGTTCATTGCTTTTTTCATTATCTTTTTAACATTATTATTATATAAATTGTTACTGTTTTTCTCACTTCACTTTGGATCAGTTCATACAAGTCTACCAAAGTTTTATTTTTTTTTCTGAAATCATCCCCTTCATCATTTCTCATAACACAATAGTATTCTGTCTCATAATTTATTTAGCCATTCTTCAATTGATGAAAATCCATGTACTTTCCAATTCTTTGCTATCAAAGAAAAAGTTGATATAACTATTTTGTACATATGGATCCTTTTCTTATTTCTTTGATCTCTATTCCCACCATAATAGTTTGCTCATACTATTCCTTCTGTCTAAAATGATAGCACTACCGATGAAATTCCTACCTTTTCTTCCAGGTCCAGATAAAATTGTTACCTGTTTTAAGGAAGTTTCCCTTTCCTGAGCATTTCCCTAGGCTTTCACATACTGCTTTGCACTCTGACTTGACCAAATTATCAATGTATTCTCTTAGCATAGCTAAAATTTAGTAGCAGTATTGTTGAGTAAAAGTATGTATGCATAGTTTAATAGCTTTTAGGGCATAGTACTGTATTGCTTTCCAGAATGGTTGGACTAGTTTACAACTCTACCAACAATGTATTTGTGTACTTATTTTCCCATTGCTCCTCAAGCATTTGCCTTTTCCTTTTTTTGTCATCTTAGCCAATCTGATGGGTGAAAAGTGGTACTTAAGAATTGTAATTTAATTTTTCTCCAATTACATGTTAAAACAATTTTAAACATTATTTAAAGTTCTGAGCTCCAAATTCTATCCTTCCTTCTCTCCTCTCCTTCCTCCCTGAAATGGTAAGCAATCTGATATGTGCTATCACATAAAAACATTCCCATATTAGTCATTTTATTCAAGGAAACTTAGAGAGAGAGGAGGAGGGAGGAGAAGGACATACACTGGCTTTGATCTGTATTCAGTCTTCATCAGTTCTTTCTTTGAAGGTGTATTTTTAATCATGAATGCCTTGGAATTGTCTAGGATCATTGTACTGCTGAAAATAGCTAAGTTATTCACATTTGATCATTGTTCAATATTGCTGTTACTGTATACAGCTCATTTCACTTTGTATCAGTTTATGTAAGTCCAGGTTTTTCTGAAATCCTCCTTCTTGTCATTTCTTATAGCATAATAATATTCCATTATATTCATGTCACATCTTGTTCAGTCATTCCCCAGTTGATAGACATTCTCTCAATTTCTAATTTTTATCTACCACAGAAAGAACTCTTATAAGTATTTTTGTACAACTAGGTTCTTCCCCCATATCTTTTTAAAATTTCTTTGGGATATAGATCTAACAGTGGTATTACTGGATCAAAGGATATGCAAAGTTTTACAATCCTTTTGGAATAGTTCCAAATTATCTCCAAAATGGTTGGATCAGCTCAGAACTTCACAAACAGTACATTAGTGTTGCAGTTTTTCCAGCTCTCTTTTTCCATCTTCCTGCCAACATTTATCATTTTCCTTTTTTGTCATATTAGCAAATCTTTAAGTAATTAAGAATTGTTTTAATTTTCATTGCTTTAGCGTTGTTTTAATTAGAATTCTCTCTTTATTGTCAATAAAGAGCATTTTTTCACATCTTTGATGACTTGGATTTCTTCTTCTGAAAACCACCTGTTCATATCCCATGAAGATTTATGAATTGGGGATCTAATATTCTTGACAATTTTGGGATTAGATGGAAATATTTAATTTGCTTAGTAAATTTCAGATTCAACAAGAGCAGAAATTATTTTGTTGTTCAGGGATGGAAGAGGTCATTGTATTCCTAGCATTTACCATAATGCCTGGTATGTAGCAGGCACTTAATAAATACTTGTGGGGCTGAATTAGATTGCTATTAGTTTTTTCAATCATAGGCAAAATTGGGATTATGATGGAAAGCATGTTCCTTTAGAGCTAGAGTTATAATAGCTTTGTGTTTGTATTGATAGTGCCTAGCATATAGTATGTATTTATGAAATGCTTGTTGATTATCAGCAGTAACATCAAAATATCTTAACCTTTGAAGGACACATTATCAGTTTCTTCCCTTTCTCCCTCCTTCCCTTCCTTTTTCCCCCTTTCTTTCCTTTCTTCCTTTCCTTCCCTTTCTTTCCCCTCTCCTAGAGTATTGTACCCTTACTTACACTTGCTCTTAGAAGCTTTTTTTTCCCATTCTTTTGAATCTCTGAACCCTCCCAAGATATCTTGGGGTATACTGGCTAGATTTCTTTGTTAAAGACCATGTCTTAACCACATTCATTCTGATTCTCATTGATTGGCCACCTGTAGGTCCCAGGCCAAGTACCATTTGGTCATTGTTTGGGTCCTGGTTGACTCAGATTAAATGTAAATAGTAGCCATTTTTGCTTTGGCCAGAAATCCTGAGGTTCTTCCTCTCCCATATTTATTTATTTAGATTTTTTTGACTAGGAAAAAGAAGAAATTCTTTGCCTTTACTGCTATCCAGCCATAATCACTGAATGGGTAAAGCCTCAGCCAAACTGAGACTTGTTGAAGACCTTAGCTTAAAAAGGCCATGGTCTCTCATTGCATGGGACCATCTTCAGTCATTCTAACCTATATCTATCTGGCCACTGTACCCAGATGGCTCCGGAGAGGAAAGTGAGGCAGGTGACATCACCTTCACAGCCCTTCCTCATTTAAATCACTTGCATGTCATGGCATCATCTCCCTGATGTCATGGTCCTCTTTGAGAATGAAAGACAAACAGCAATAATCAATATCTTCATTTCCTTTGGTGTCAAATGGATATTAATGATTTCCTTTGCCTTCACACAGTCACAAATGGACACAGACATTGGAACAATACAGTGTGGAAAATTCATATTTTTATGTTTTTATAGGTAGGAAGTATGTGAGTTTTTTTCCTATTCCCTTTATTTTGTATTTCATGAAATTTAAATAGTTAAATGAAACCAGCAAGATCTTTCCTTTTTCCAAACCCTACTGCCAAGGTGTTTTCCCTTTTGAGTAATCCAAAATTTGATTTCAATGTAGTATAAAAGTATTTCTATAAATAGAAGATCAAAACCACAAAATTTTCTAAAACCATCAAACCTGACACGACCTCTTTGATACCTCTCAGAGAAGCTAAGTGACCTCTGAACTGGAAATAATTTAAGCACCTTAAGCACCTAGTTAAGAATGGAGGAAATAAATTTATTACAATCACTTTCTGTTTAGCTATCTAAGAAACTTTTTGAAACTCAGGATGGAAATAGGCTAGTGTTCTAATCAAGAGAATTAAATACTCCTGTTTTTGTTATTAAAAAACCAAAGTCTTTACTCTGGAAGTCACAAGTTTTGTTGAAATTCACAAGAGTACTTTGGCCTTGTTATATTTAAGAAATAGTTTACATACATACATACACACAAACACACACACACACATTGTGGTTTGTTGATCTTTGAAAAAAAGATCTTTGTAGCTATTTACTTACATTTAATCACAAATAGACTTAACAAGGCAAACAGTTGGATCTATTATTGTCCCTTTTTTTTTAACTTAGTCTATTACAACTTCTAGAAAAAGCTATTTATACTTCCTCTCTTCCTAATCATTTCTCAGGACCTTTTAATCTGTTTTTCATCTTTATTATTCAACTGAAAGTGTTTTCTTCAAGATTATAGACAATACTTTTATTGTGGTATTTTTTTTTACAATCATCACATAATTTATTTTAGATGTAGAGAACACAGTGGATAGCACACTGATCCTGGAATCGAGAAGATGAGTTTAAATCCAGTCCCAGATCCTTACTGTCTCTGTAACTGTTAACCTATCTATGCTTTAGTTTCCTCATCTGGAAAATGGGGATAATAATAGCACATACCTCCCAGGATTTGTTTTGAGGATCAAATGAAATAGTTTTTGTAAAGTGCCGGACACATAACATATTTATTTGTTGCTCCTTTTTTAAAAACAATTTTATTCCCCTTTAAAACAATTTTATTCCTCTTTTTTAACATTATCTTCATTTCCAAATATATCCTCCACTTCATATTAAAGAATATGAAAGGAGTGTGTGTGTAGTATATATGTATATATATATATGTATACATATATATATATTATACTACATGTATAGTCCTTTTCTACTCCAAACAAGGGGGAATTTAGCCATTATAATAACAGAGCATCCAGTTTTTTCCTTTTTGTCTTTGCATTTACATTGCTGCGATTGTATATGTTGTTTTCTTGGTTTCTTGATAAGTACTGTATTTTCCCATCCTTCTGTGATCTTGTAATCATCCACAAATTTTTATTTTCCTTCAGTCTGTATATCCAATTAACAAGACTTGTGATTCTATCTCTACAATATATCTTGCATCTATCTCTTCCTATGACTTCACACAATTACTAATGTACTTTAATAACATGCAAATTGGTCTTCCAACTTCTAGATTCTGCCTTCAAATTCATTCTTCATACAGATGCCAAAATAATCTTATTAAACTAAATGTTTCAGGTCTGAACATTCCATTCCTTGACTAAAGAATTTTTAGTGGCCCATTACCTTTAGGGGTAAAATATAGACTCTTCTGTTTAGCACTTAAAGCCTTTCATAATTATAAAGTCCTTCAATTTCCCTTTTCAAACTGATTTCACATTTCTCTTCATCTGTTCTAAATTCCCAGATAGACTTTCTTATCAACATTATTTCATTTAATTTCTTCCTAATGTAACCTGGCAGTTTGTCTTATATACCTAAAATGTTTTTCCTCCTCCCCATCTAGCTTTTGGAATATCTAGCTCTTAGAAGGCTCAGCTTAACTTGGATTAGACTTTTTATTAGATGATTTCCTTGATACTTCTAGTTATTAGTGCTCTTTCCAAAAAGATTATTTTTATGTGCTGTGTATATGTGCTATCCCCCAAGAGAATGTAAGTTCCTTGAAGGCAAGGACTATTTCATTTTTGTCTCTATCTTCATTCAGCACCTAGGATAACACCTTGAATGAGAACATTTAATAAATGCTAATAAATTATTGAGTTGAGGGGCAGATAGGTGGCGAAGCTAGATGATAAAACACCAACCCTGAAGTCAGGAGGACCTTGAGTTCAAATATGGCCTCAGACACTTAACATTTCCTAGCTGTATGACCCTGGACAAATCACTTAACTCTAATTGCCTCCAGGAAAAAAAAAAAATTATTGAGTTGAACTTACTGTATGTAGTCTTACCCTGATGTTTTCTTGTGTACACATAACCTAGTTTTCTTTCTTATCCATTTTTAATATATAATGGAAAGTTTTAATTTAAAATAACCCAAGCTTGTGAACAACTAAAATTTAAAAGTATGAATTGAAGTCTTGGCTTTTTTTGTTGTTGTTGCTGTTGTTGATCAGGGCTTTCAGGTCACCTGGGTTAGTTGTTTTTCAATTAAAAAAATCACATTTTCTTCTCTTTTTATTTTTTTTATTTTTCACATTTGTTCAATTCAGATTTTTCAGGAATTATTTTCTTCCATGAACTTCTTTTCCTATTTGATCAATTCTACTTTTTAAGGAGTTATTTTTCTCAGCAAATTTTTGGATCTTTCCCTATGCTATTGACTCTTTTTTCATGATTCTCTTACATTACTCTTGTTTCTTTTCCCAATGTTTTCCTACTTCTCTTGTTTGTTTTTGAAAATTTTTTAAGCTCTTTCAGAAATTCTTTTTAGGTCTGAGACCAAATTTAATTGTTCTTTGAGGTTTCACATGTAGCCATTTTGAAACTGTTTTTCTCTTCTATCTTTGTCTTAATCTTCCCTATCACCATAGTAATTTTATGTTCTTTTTTTTGTTTTGTTTTTGCTCATTTTTCTGCCTTTTTTGGTGACTTGGTATTTTTATGTAAGAGTGGGGTTCTGGTCCTGTAGTGCCCCACAGTTTTTCTACTAGTGCTCTGGATAACACAGCTGGTATTTACTGGCTTTAGGGATTAGCTGCTTGCTTGCTAAGGAAATGGCTTTTTTCTGCTTGTTTTCCCTCCTGGCTTATATATGGGGAGAGGGTTCCCATTGGTCTCCTCTAAGTATGGAGTTTAGCTGCTGCCTTGCTCCAGTGGGGCCTTGCTGCTGGATTGCTATGGTAGCAGAGTCTTACAGGTGGTACGCTCCAGGAGCAGGTTCTACTATTGGCCATTCCTGGAGTGGGACTTCACTACTGGTCAGTAATGGAGTCACATTCTCATTGATGCTAGGGGTGGGTCACTGGGGTAGGGTCTTGCTGTGCTTCACAGACTGTTCACTTGCCTTAGGGGCTACTGGTTTTCCAGAGAGCAGGGTCTTGCTGATGACTGTCCCAGTCTTGTAATCTTGCTGCAGACCCCCTATTTAGGTTGGCTGCTGCTGCTGCTCTTGGACCTTTTTCTTCTCTCACACTAGTGAGATGGGTCTTTCTTGCTGTGCTGGCATACTGTTTCCTTGTTCCTAGATCCATTCTGAGGCAGTTTTCTAATTCTTTAGAAAATTCAGGAGGTTTTTCAGAGAGTACCTTCTTCCCTTCATCATCTTGAAAGTCTTCCTTCCTCACCTTTTTATTATAAACTAGAAAATTTTTGACAGACATGAACATTTTCATATATAAAGACCAGAAAAGGAGGCTTGTATACAAACTGTGAATCTATTACATTTCTCATATATATGTATGTAAATATTTATATGTATATTTATTACATATGTATTATCTATAAACACATATACATTTTTGGTTTTGGTCAGTCATTTCAATCATGACCTGCTTTTCATGATCCCATTTGTGGTTTTCTTAGCAAAGATATTGGAGTGGTTTGCCATTTTCTTCTATAGCTCATTTTACAAAGGAGAAACTGAGGCAAGCAATATTAAATGACTCACCTATAGTAAAAAAAAAAAAAAAGTTAGTGTTTGAAGCCAGAATTGAATTCTTGAAGATATCTTCCTGACTTCAGGCAGGTGCTCTATTCACAGTTCCACCTAGCTGTCTTTACATATAAATATATACATAAAAGCAAATTTACATATGCATATGTTAACATGCACACAAGTACATGTAAAACATACATTTGAACACACAGATCTATGTGCATATACACACACATATATGCACATAAAAATAAGACATATCTATAAAATTTTATATTTAACCTGGTAGTATCAAAATTTCCCTTTGTCTGAATTCCCTGTTGAACTTCTATCTTCTGTGTTTTTTATAACTGCTTTATTGATTTTTTCTTTTCCTTTTCTTTGCAAAATTATCTATACCACTTTATTTTCCCTTTTCCAATGCTCCTTCCCAGAAATAAAAGCCATTGATTTCAACAAATAAATAAAGTGAAGCAAAACTAATTTGAATTGTATTGCTTGTATCTAGAAATGTATATCTCATTCTATATTCTAGTCTATTACATATATATCAGGGGATGAAAGAAGTCTTTCATCAATAGTCTTTTGGAGTCGGGATTAGTTATTGCAATGATGAATATTCTTAACTTTTCATTTTAATCATGTAAAAGGTTGCACCTAAAAAGGTTTGTCACATTATTATATCAAAGTCTTTTTGCATTCTTTTTCAATTGATACAGAGAGCAGCTGAGACAGCTCCTTGAGACTGGTAACAAATAAATCATCGGTTCAATGGTAAAAAGCAAAAGTTTGAGGGACAGCTTCAGTGGAGTGGTTACATAGCTAGTCATCCTGAAAGTCCTTAAGACTTGGATTCAGATCTTGCCTTTTCCACAGAAACTATGTGACCCTGGGCAAGTTATATTACTAATTCTCAATGATCCCAAGCAACTATGTGCAAACTTTGAGTTACAGATGAGTTGTTGATCTGCATGGCTGAGGGAGATTCCTGGCCAGTTAGTTCCCCCCATTGATGAATCATAATCCTGGCATGCCCCTCCTACCAAAAAAAAAACAAACAAAAACCTGAATTTGCAATTGCTGACTAATTGAAGGTTAAAGAGTGATCATTTTTTGAGGTTATTCACTTAAGGTAGTGAGAAAGAAATTGTGTTTTTCTAATTAACTTTTATAGTGATACATTTTGAAAATATCTGCCACAAAATTCTATCCATATTTGCAATTACAGAAATATATATATATTTTTTCCCTCTTAATAGTCATTCTAAATTATTGTGTTGCATACAACATTGGTCTCCTGGAAGCAAAAATATTTGATGGTCCTTCAAATGAACAATTTGGATATGCAGTGCAGCAGTTTGTAAATACCAATGGAAACTGGTAAGAAAATTTTAATTATTTTGTTATTGCAGCTAAAAAGTACAGATATATGTCCTCATTCATATGTGTACACTTTATTAAGATTGCTACCCTTCCATTTCTGTTTTACTTAACTCACTGATTCATTTTGGTAAATATGTATGATACAAATTTTGACCAACCAAACTATAACTTATTTTGTGAGTTAAAAAAAAATCCATTAACGGGAAAGTTTAAATATTCATTTATCAAATGGCATAATGTATGTTGTGTTTTGCAAATATTAAAAGCTTATGTAAAAATGAGCTGTTTGATATTGAGATAGCAAGGCAATATAATGCTGTTTGCATTTTTTTAAGTAGTCAAAATTGAGAATCTTCTAATGATTGCAATGGCAAGTTTCTAATAGTTAAATTCACTTCAAAGAGGGATAATTTATGTACTATGATGTTTCCTATTTCTTCTTCTGATGGTTGATGTTCCAGGGACATATTAAGATTTTTTTTAATCTAGCCATTGAAAATAAAATATTGAAAGGTAGTACTCTTGGATGTTGATTCTGGTTGGTCCTTTTGTAGAATACCAACTGTTCAGAGGTGCTAGTGGTGTGTGGATAGAGCCTGAAGTCAGGAAGTGCTGCATTCAAATATGGTATTAGACATTTATTAGCTATGTGACTAATCAAGTCACTTAAACTCTGCTTGCTTTAGTTTACTCAACTGTAAATTAGAGTGAACAGTACCTACCTTACAGAGTTGTTACAAGGATCAAATGGGACAATATTTATAAAAATTCTTAGTATAGTGCCTAGCACATGGTAGGTGATATATAATATCTTTTTTTACTCTCAAAAAAAAATTAGTGCACCTAAACTAACCAGCTCATCAGCCAAGTCTGACAGTAATGCAGTTACACACCCATAGTTACCCTTTGTAAAGAAGGGTGTCCCTGTATTTATAAGCTATGAAATTAGCTCTTGCAAAGTCAATGCATGTGCCAATCTTTTCCTATCCTAAGATCAGCCATTTTCTATCTTCTACTTTAAGACTCATAGTTAACATTTTATTATTTCTTTGACCTAATTTTACTTAAAATATCATAATTAGGAATAGCTAGAAGGCACAAGAGATAGAATGCTAGCCCTGAAGTCAGGAGGACCTGAATTTAAATCAGGTCTCAGACACTTAACACTTACTACCTGTGTGACCCAGGCAGGTCACTTAACTTCAGTTGCCTCACCAAAAAAAATTTTTTTGATTATTTTTCACACATAATCTTTCTTGTCCAAGGTATTGAATTGTATTCTTGCTATATAGTTTCTACCTATAGTTATGTCTCTTCTGACAAAGAATACTAATGAATTAAGTCTTTTTCACTAATTGAGGTATTAGTGCATTTTTAATTTCTTTAAAACTATCTGAATATCAGATGGATTTTCTTATTATTTAGGTGGAAAACCTAAATTATATGCCAAATTTTACAGTTATCTTCTAAACATTTTTTTTATTCTTTGCTTGTATTATTCTTTCAATCAAACGATCGGAAACTATTAATATTGCTTAATCTGGATATCTACCTGGATGTCCTACCAACATCTCAATTTTAAGATGTCTATTTTTTCATTTTTTTTTGGTTTTATTTGACTGATTCTTGAAGTCTTATTGAGTCATTCACTTCCATTTATTCGGTCCTAATTTTTAGTGTATTATTTTTGCCGGTTAGCTTTTTTTAAGCTCCTTTTGTATTTGGCCAATTAAACCAGTTTAGAGGTTTAATCTGCTATTGATTTGAAAGAGGTTGGAGAACGTCAGATACAGCTGTATCTATTCTCCACCCTCTTGGTTCCCCATCCCCCCCCCCACCCAATTTTAAAATGTCTAAAATGGAAATCATTATCTTTCCCCATGCCCTTTCTCATCCTCCATACATTTCTATTTTTATTAGGAGCACTGCTATCCAGTCACTTGGATTTACAACCTGAGAGGTTTTTTTGACTCTTCCTTTTCTCTCAATCCCATATTCAATCAATTGCCAAGTTGTGTCAGTTCTGCCTTCTTTGCATCTGTCAGAGTATTTCTACTCATGCTAGTCTTCTAATATAGACACTGATCACCTCATGTAGAATAGCAATTAGAAAAGACGTCAGAAGCTATATAGACCAAGCTGTACTTGAACAATATTCCTCAATCAACAAATAAAAATCAGCTATATTATTATTATTCTATAGTTACTATGACTAAAAAATAAATCAATATATTTTAGAAAGATTTTTTACATAAAAAGTTTTATTTAAAATGACTGTGATACTTAAAAGATTCACCAAAAAAACTCATTTTCTCAATATTGTAGTTCAACAAATTCTAACAAATATCTAAGTATCTATTCTGTGAAAGTCACAGAATTCATTGAGATTTCATTGTATTAGAATATCCCCTAAATATCAAAGAAGTTTTTTTTTCTCAAAAATACTTAAATGTCACTGGAACTTATTATTAAACTAATAATGGGCTGGGACTGGAGAAGCATTCTACATACAGTTGATAATGAAGAAAGTTCTGAAATATAAGACCATTTATTTGTTTTGATTGCTGGCACTGGGCCATCTTTCACTCCTAGTTTATGGTCTTTTCATCCTTATACTAGTTGGGGTTTAGTAATAACATGCAGAAGGATTCTGAACATTAACCATTCTTTAGATAATTATTAACTTAAATTTGGGTACACAATGATTAGTTCACTGTTTTCTATTATAAATTCTTTGAATAAAAATGGAATGTTAATCTTTTACATTGCTTTTTTAAAAAATATTCTTCTTTCTCTATTCATTAACTACTGATATGATTCTTCTCTTGCCCCTTCTCCCTCTCTTATTCTTTCTTTACCTATTAATTTTATTTTCTTTCTTTTGCCTTGATCAGTCAACTAATTAATAAGAGTTTATTAAGTACCTATAATATGCTAGAGATGTTAATAAGTGCTGGGGTTACATAAAATAAAAGACTTTTCCTATTCTCAAAGTGCTTACAATATAATCAAAGAGACAAGATGCAAACAAATATATATAATGTTAATAATATGTAAGATGAATTGGAAATAATCAACAGAGAAGAGTCTCTATAATTAAGAGGGGTTGGAAAGGACTTCCAATTGAAGATGAGATTTTAATTGTAATTTTTTTATTTTTTAAATTTTATTTATATTTTATTTTCCTCAGTTACATGTAAAATACTTTTTAATATTCATTTTAATACTTTGAGTTCTGAATTCTCTCCCCTCCACTCTCTCTTCAGTGAGAATGCAATATAGATTATATACGTGTGGTTGTGTAAAAAATTTTTAATAGCCATTTTGTGAAAGGAAATAGGCCAAAAAATCTCAAGAAAAATAAAGAAAGTGAAATAGTTTGTTTCAATCTGTATTCAGACACCATCTGTTCTTTCTTTGGGGAATGATAGTATTTTTCTTCTTAAGTCCTTTAGAGCTGTCTTGCATTATTATATTGCTGAGAATAGGTAAATCATTCACAGCTGATCATCTTACAATATTCCTGTTACTTTGTACACCATCTATCTCACTTTACATCAGCTCATGTAAGTCTTTCCAGGTTTTTCTGAGAGTATCCTGCTCTTCATTTCTTATAGCATAATATTATTCCATCATAATCATATATTACAATTTGTTCAGCTATTTCCCATTGATGGAAATCCCCTCATTTCCAAATCTTTGTCACCAGAAAAAAGTTGCTATAAATATTTTTGTACATATAGATCCTTTTCCTTTTTTGTTTTTTTTTATGTCTTTTGGGATACAGACTTAGTAGTGCTATTGCTATGGGAAAGGGTGGGCAAAGTCCAAATTGCTCTACAGAATGGTTGAATCAGTTCACAATTCCACCAACAACGCATTAATGTCTTATTTCCTCCATATTCCCCTCCAATATTGGTCATTTTCCTTTTCTGTCCTAATTTTAACAAAGTCCTATTTTAACAAAGAGTTACAAGTCAAGTAATAGGGGGAGAAAATGAGCAAGTAACAACAACCACCACAATAACTGTGATGATAAGGAAGTTCAAAACTTATACTCAGAAGAAATTAACGAAGTCAAAGCTCCTAGATCCAAAGTTTCCAAGAAAAATATGAATTGCTTTCAGGCCATGGAAGAACTCAAAAAGAATTCTGAAAATCAAATATTAAAACAAGTGTTAAAGTGGGATTTTGCTTGCAGGGTGGAAGGTGCATTGTCCCAAGCTTCATTGATTTTGTGTAACTATTTTCAAAAATACTTCTATACTTTTAGGAACTATAAGTTTTCACTTTTTTCCAAGGTAATGTGATCCAGGGAGAGGTGTGTTTACCACTCTTCTATCCTGTGCTTGAATAAACAGATTCTGTCTGCTCTGTGAATGACCACAAACATTCTTTTCTGCTCTGGAATTATGAGAAGGCTCCCCACTCCATGTGGTGGCAAGCTCTGACATATTAGTCCTCCTCCTCACCCTGGGACTGCCACTCAGCAAGGCAACTTAAATCCAAGTATGAGCAAACCAATAGTCTTGCCTCAGTGCTAGCAAAGATACCTCTCTAATGTCCTTTTGATCACTTCAACACCCTGATCATTTGTGAGCTGAGAGTTCCAGGAGCAGCAGGGCTGTGCTGGCCTGGCCTGGCCTGTGTTGGACTGTGCTCGATGCTCACCCAAGTATGTCAGACCTTTTCTGCTGGCACTCTATCTTTAGTTGGAAAATTATATCACCTTATCCTTTTGTGAGTTCTGCTACTCCAGGAATAGTTTTGTGGAATTATATAAAGGTGTTCAGAGAAGTTTGGGGGAAAGCCCAAATGGGTCACTGCCTTTGCTATCATGACCTCCTCCCTTTAGTTGGAATTTAAAGGAAACTAGGGAGTCAGTAAGCATAATGGGGGAGAGAGCATTCCAGGAATGGGGAACAGCAGGGGAAAATGTCCAGAGCCAAGAGATAAAGTGTCATGGTCATGGAATAGCCATTATTTAGGGATAAAAATAATTAGTTCCATTTTGGATATGTTGAGTTTAAATGTCAACTAGACATCTAGCTTAAGATGTTTATAAGTTGGTGAATACATGTATTTTCTCTATCCAATTTCCTGGCAGGTCTCTTATTCTTTTACCCTTTGAAATTTTATATTCAACTGTTAATCACTATGAAAGTATGACTTTTACACATTTTATTTTCCATTTCATTTTTATTTTTTAAAATAATTTTTTGTTAATATTGGTTTTTATATCACCTACATTTTCCAGTGTATACTTCTTTCCTTCCTCTTTTTTGTAACAAAGAAGAAAAAAGATCAGCAAAACTAATGAACAGAGGCTATTCTTTTTACTTGTATACCCAATGTTTAGCATATTTCCTGGCACATAGTATTTAAAAACTGCTTCTTTCCTCCCTTCCTTATTTCTTTCCATCCATCCATCTATCCATCAGTCAAAAAACATTTATTAAGCATGGACTATGTGCTAGGCACTATGCTGGGAATACAAATGCAAAAGAAAAAGTCTCTGCCCTTAAGGAGCTTACAGTCTAATGGAGGAAAACTACATACAGAAGAGGGGGAAGAGAAAATATCTATTGTGCAGAGTGGAGTGTGTTGGAAAATGCAGACTATTTTGTGGGCAATATGAACTTTTTGGTGAACAGTCTATTATAATGAAGTAGAAAAATATTTATTGGGTATATTATGGGGGACACCAAAAATGAGAACTTCTAAACCATGGACATCCACCCAGGATATGACTTAATGATAGTTAGTAACTGGGTAATCAGGTAAAGTAGAAACTTCTGCTTGACCTGTAGTGGTGGTGTTTTTTTTTTTAATTTTAGGTTACTGGCATTAATTTTCTGTTACATTTTTATTTTTTAACATTCATTTAAAAAGTGAATTCTAATCTCTCTCCCTCCTTTCTCCTCCTCTCTCCTATCCATTGAGAGCATAAGCAATATGATATAAATTATACATATGAAGTCATGCAAACCTATTTCCATATTAGCCATTTTGGGGACAAAAAGCAAGAAAAATAAAGAATGCTTCAGTCTGTACTAAGAGTTCATCAGTTCCCTTTCTGGAGGTGGTTAGCATTTTTTATCTTAGATCTTTTAGAATTGTCTTGGATCATTGTCTTGATCAGGGTACTTGGGCTCTTAAGTCTTGAAAAAGACTTAGGGATTTCATATTCTGCTGGATTGTTATCTAGTGGCCTCCAGAAAATGAAAGACAGTCACTATGAGGAGTGGAATAGAGGATCAATTAGAGAAGAATAAAGAGTTCCAGTTGACACTGGGTGATTTTATTTGTATTTTTGTTATCTAAATTATTTGTATGACTTCTTTTAGCTCTGTCTAGCAATCCATGAGTCCATGACAAAAATTCATTTCAGAAAAAGAAATAATATACTGTATTATAATACATAATTTCCAGTGATTATAAATAAAACAGAAATAAATGTGTTGGAGACTTTTGGATATAGTAATAAGAGAAGACTAAACTGTATATTAAGTCTAAAATTATATTAACAAAATCAATACATAACAGAAGATGACAAATAAAATCAAGAAGATAAAAATATAACTAACAAGGAAATGGGAGATTATTCCATAATCACAAATCAGTAATTTAGCACATTAGTGATCAAATAATTACTACTTTGATACAAAGGACCCTTGGGACAGAAAAATGTACATTTGTTTCATTGCTTATATTGTGCAGTTTTTCAGGAACTGCAGAAAATAGGAATACATTTTTACATTCTCTTATTTGTAGTATTCATCCCCCCATCCTCTGAGGCTGCATCATTTTCAAGAGATGATATTTTTGTATTTTTCTTAAATTTTTCAAAGTGGTTTGTCTTTCTAATATTAACTATTGTATAAATTGTATAATCCTTTAAGGTAAGAAGTTTCATTTTATTTTGGTATTGTTAGAACTTGACACATTGTAGATACCTGATTGATTAATGATAATAATAGCAAGTAACATTTTTATAGCACCTACTATGTGGAAGATATTGTGAGAAATTCTCAAATATCTCATTTAATCCTCACAACAACTCTGAAAGGGGGTGCTGTTATTATCCCTGTTTTACAGATAAGAAAATTGATGCAAATAGAGAACATAGTAAATATTGGAAGCTCATTTTAACTCTTGTCTTCAAGATTTCAGGCCCAATGCTCTATTCATGGTACCACCTAACTACTTCAACTATTGATTGATTGATTGTAGAAGTTTATGTATTAAATTCATAGCATGAATTTTCCATGGGTAAAAAATAAATGAATTTTTTTCTCCTCCTTTTTACCCCTCATCTGTGGCCTAGTACTTTTGGTTTACTTAGGAGCAAGTAGCTGGAGAGATCTCTTATTAGACCTTTTGTACTTGGGATAGTCTAACTCTGCTTTGCTATCTAAAAAAGATAAGAATTTAATATTTTATATGTCATTTAAAAAAAAAGTTTGATGTAGATATTATACAGATTAGTATTTTCCTGCTTCTTCATTATATTACAAAGGTTATTTGTTTCAGTGAGTTATATCAAAATCTTAAAGAATTAAAGAAGTAAGACAGCCATAGTCTGTAGGGAGTATTTATAAGACTGTAGATTATGGGTTTGGACCTACCTACATCATCATAAAATATCATTTGTGACTAAACAGAGTATTTAGAATTCCAGTGGGGATGGGAAGATTGGCTATGTTTTTTGTAGTCTGTATAATCACTATTTCCTCAAAAGATAATTGAATAGTAAGTGTTATTTAAAATACTCCTGGAGGAATTCCCAGTCTTACTGTAGGAAACAGAAAGCTATTTCTTGGTATTCTCTTTTCTTCTTGGCAACTTCATATATAATTTCTCATTCAGCTTTTGTGGGACTAAAATACTGTTTAATCCAATAATTGAAAATAGTGGGGCTTCATTTTAGCAGATTTACCAATGATCCTATTGTTCTCAGCATCTCTCTTCAGGAGATCAGTTGTCACCACAAAATTTTAGACATAAAAACACTTGCTTACATCCCGGAATATAGTAGTGACTTGTAGATTGATTGACTGATTTCTGTCTGACTAATAATTCTTCAAACTCACAATTCTGTTTGAGTAATGAGTGTTGATTTCATAAACTCTTGTAAGAACTAAGTTTGTAGATTTATAGATTTTTATTTATAGAACCATGGCAGGGTCCATGAAGCAGAAAGCATGGAATATGAACTAGAAACTTCCACAATTAAAGAAATTTCAAATGGTCTTTTTAGTTTTCGTTTGAGAATCAGATATGTTGTTCAGTTATTTAATGTTTTGTTTTGTTTCTTTGACTCAGAATATTTGAGGTATGAATCCTAGAGTTCAAGCTGAGAATAACAATGAAAACTGTAGCTCTTCAGTAGTCATTAAGATACCTCATTTTCTTGAGTTGTATCTATCTAAAACTATTAGCAAACATTGTCTATAATGGTGATAAGCTAAAAGCCTTTCCAGTACAAAACTATCACTTTGCAGATGTTATAATGTACTTAGAGAACCAACTAAAAAACTACTTGAAATTATAGCAAAGTAGAATACAAAATAAATCATCAATATTTTTATATATTATTAACAAAGTTCAGAAGGAAGATAGAAAGATAAATCCCATTTAAAATAACTAGATAATATAAAATACTTGGGAATATACCTGTCAAGCAAACCTGGGAACTATATGAAAGCAACTACAAAACACTTTTCACACAAATAAAGTCCGAGCTAAACAATTGAAAGAATACTAATTGCTTATGGATAAGCAGAGCCAATATAATAAAAATGACAATTCTGTTTAAACTAGTTTACTTATTTAAAAAATTATTTGGTAGGGTTAGAAAAAAGAACAACAAAATTCATGTGGAGGAACAAGAGTTTAAGGATATCAAGGGAATAAATGAAAAAAAAAATTCAAAAGAAAGTGATCTACCCAGACCAGTTCTCAAACTGCATTATAAAGTGGAAATTATCAAAATAAACTGGTGCTGTCTAAGAAATACAGTGGTGGATCAGTGGGATAGATTATGTACAAATTACATCATAAGAAATGACCATAACTGATGCTGAATGAAATGAGCAGAACCAGGAGATCATTATACACAGCAACAACAATACTATGTGATGATCAATTCTGATGGACATGGCTCTCTTCAACAATGAAATGTTTCAAACCAGTTCCAACTGTTCAGTGAAGAAAGCCATATACATCCAGAAAGAAGGATATGAAATGTGGACCACAACATAACATTTCCATGCTCTCTGTTGATGTTTGCTTGCATTGTGTTTCCTTTATCAGATTTTTTTTGTAGATATGATTTTTCTTGCACAACAATGATAAGTATGGAAATAAGTATACATATATTCGATTTGTCAAGTATTTTAACATAATTAACATGTAGTGGAATTCCTGCCTTCTAGGGGAGGGATGGGGACTAAGAGAGAAAATTTGTAACAGAAAGCTTTGTAAGGGTCAATGCTGAAGAATTACCCATACATATGTTTTGCAAATAAAAAGTTTTAATTTAAAAAAAAAAGAAATGACCATAGAAATCTAGTATATGATAAACCTAAAGATCTAAGCTTATGGGACAAAAATTCATTATTTAACAAAAACTGCTAAGAAAACTGGAAAATATTTTGTCAGAAACTATGTATAGACCATCATTTTATGCCATATATCAAGATAAGGTCAAAATTGGAGCGTTATTTGTACAAAAGAGTGGTGTGATAAACAAATTTAAAAAGCATGAAATAATTTATCTGTCAGATTTATGGATAAGGGAAGAATTCAGGACCAAAGAAGATACAAAGAACATTACAAAATTAAAAGATAATTTTGATCCTATAAAATTCAAAAAAAAGTTTCATAGACAAAAATAATGCAACCAAAAGTATAATGAAAGCACAAAATTGGGAATAATTTCTGCAGCAATTATCTCTGAGGCCTCATTTCTAAAATATATAGAGAAATGAGTCAAATTTATAAAAATACAAGTCATGCTCTAATTGATAAGTAGACAAAGGATATGTTTTTAGACAAATCAAAGTTTATCTATGAATGAAAAAAATTTCAAATGCTTTAAAACACTTGACCAGAAACATGCAAATAAAAAAACTCTGAGGTACCACTACACACCTCTCAAATTGGCTAAGATAGCATAAGATAATGACAAATGTTAGAGGGAATGTAGAAAAACTGGAACATTAATACATTGTTGGTGGAGTTGTGAACTGATTCAACCATTCTGGAAAGCAATTTAACTATACCCAGAGGGCTTTCAAACTGTACCTACCCTTTGATCCAGCAGTGTCTCTACTGGATGTGTATCCTAAAGATATCATAAAGGAGAAAAAGAGACTCACATGTGCAAAAATTGTTTGTGGTAGTCCATTCAGTAGTGGTGAGAAACTAGAAACTTGAGTGGATGTCCAGCAGTTGGAGAATGGCTGAATAAGTTATGGCATATAAACATTATGGAATATTATTGTTCTGTAAAAAAACTATTAGCAGAATGATTTCAGAGAGGCTTAGAGAGACTTACATGAATTGATGCTAAGTGAAGTGAGTAGAACCAGGAGATCATTGTACATAGCAACAGCAAGATTATACGATGATCAGTTCTGATGGACATGGATCTTTTCAAGGAGTTAATTCAGGCCAGTTCCAATGGTCTTGTGATGAGGAGAGCCATCTACCCCCAAAGAGAGGACTGTGGGGACTGTGTAGATAACAACATAGTATTTTCATGCTTTTTGTTTTTGTTTGCTTAAATTTTGTTTTCTTTCTCACTTTTTTCCTTTGTGATATGATTTTTCATGAAGAAAAAAACAGCAAGGAACAATGGAAAGAATACCAACCTTGGAGTTAGAGGATGTGGTTTTTAAATCTCACAGCTACTATTTCCTAGCTATATGGCCTTGGCTATCCATTTAGCCTTCCTAGGCTCCTATTTCCCCTTTCATAAAATGAATAGATCAGAATTGATCTTCTCTGAAGGTTTTTTCTCCCTTTTGATTCTGTAGTGTTATGAAATAAGTCATCTCTGAATAATCACAGCAAGCCAGTAACAAATCTTTAAAGGTCTCATTATAGAGGACTAGGATGAAACAGAAGCATTGGAATGTCCATTACCCCTTCTCTGAAAAAGAAAAGGGTATTTTTTTTATTAAAGCTTTTTATTTGCAAAACATATGTATGGGTAATTTTTCATTGACCCTTGCAAAACTTTCTGTTACAATTTTTTCCCTCCTTCCTCTCCTCCCCTAGATGGCAGGAAGTCTAATATATGTTAATTATGTTAAAATACTTGACAAATCAAATATATGTATACATATTTATACAGTTATCTTGCTGTACGAGGAAAAAAATGGATCTACAAGAAAAAAAACCTGAGAAGGAAAACAAAATGCAAGGAAACATCAATAGAGAGCGTGGAAATGCTATGTTGTGGTCCACACTCAGATCCCACGGGACTCTCCCTGGTTAAATATGGCTTTCTTCATCACTGAACAACTGGAACTGGTTTGAAACATCTCATTGTTGAAGAGAACCATGTCCATCAGAATTGATCATCATATAGTCTTATTGTTGCCATGTATAATGATCTCCTGGTTCTGCTCATTTCACTTAGCATCAGTTCATGCAAGTCTCTCCAGGTCTCTCTGAAATCATCCTGCTGGTCATTTCTTACAGAACAATAATATTCCATAACATTCATATGCCATAATTTATTCAGCCATTCTCCAGTTGATGGGCATCCATTCAGTTTCCAGTTTCTAGCCACTACAAAAAGGGCTGCCACAAACATTTTTGCACATGTGGGTCCCTTTTCTCCCTTTAAGATCTTTTTGGGACATAGGTCCAATAGAAACACTGCTGGGTCAAAGTGTATGTACTGTTTGATAATTTTTTGAGCATAGTTCCAAATTCCTCTCCAGAATGATTGGATTCATTCACAATTCCACCAACAATGTATCAGTGTCCCAGTTTTCCCACATCCCCTCCAACATTCATCATTATCTTTTCCCGTCATCTTAGCCAACCTGGGTGTGTAGTAGTATCTCATAGTTGTTTTAATTTACATTTCTCTGATCAATAATGATTTGGACCGTCTTTTCATATGACTAGAAATAGTTTCAATTTCTTCATCTGAAAATTGTCTGTTCATATCCTTTGACCATTTATCAATTGGAGAATGGCTTGAATTCTTATAAATATGAAACAATTCTCTAAATATTTTAGAAATGAGGTCTTTATCAGAACCCTTAAATGTAAAGGTGATTTCCCAGTTTATTGCTCCCTCCTAATCTTGTCCGAATTAGTACAAAAACTGTAAAATAATTTTTGGGAGTTTAATTGGTATGGCACTAAATAAGTAAATTAATTTGGGTAGTATTGTCATTTTTATTATATTCACTCAGCCTACCCATGAGCACTTGATATTTTTCTAACTGATTAGGTCTGACTTTATTTGTGTGGAAAGTATTTTGTAGTTTTGTTTGTATAGTTCCTGACTTTCACCTCGCAGATAGATTCCCAAATATTTTATACTATCAACAGTTATTTTGATTGGAATTTCTTTTTGGATCTCTTGCTGCTGAACTTCATTGGTAATATATAAAAATGCTGATGATTTATATAGATTTATTTTGTATCCTGCAACTTTGCTAAAGTTGTGAATTGTTTCTAGTACTTTTTTAGTTGAGTCTCTAGAGTTCTCTAAGTATACCATCATATCATCTGCAAAGAGTGATAGTTTAATTTCCTCTTTTTCTTCTCTTACTGCCAAAGCCAACATTTCTAATACAATATTAAATAGTAATGGTGACAATGGGCATCTTTGTTTCACTCCTGATCTTACTGGAAATGGTTCTAGTTTGTCCCCATTACATATGATGCTTGCTAATGGTTTTAAATAGATGCTACTGATCATTTTAAGGAAAAGCCCATTTATTCCTGTACTCTCTAGTGTTTTTAATAGCAATGGATGTTGGATTTTATCAAATGCTTTTTCTACATCTGTTGAGGTAATCATATGATTTTTCTTAGTTTGGTTGTTAATACAATTGATTATGCTGATAGTTTTCCTAATTTTGAACCAACCCTGCATTCCTGGTATAAATCCTACTTGATCAGAGTGTATTATCCTGGGGATGATTTTCTGTAATCTCATTGCTAATATTTTATTTAAGATTTTTGCATCAATATTCAAAAGGGAAATTGGTCTATAGTCTTGTTTTTTTTTTATTAAAAGCTTTTTGTTTACAAAACATATGAGTGATTTTTCTACATTGACCTTTGCAAAACTTTTTTTTTGTTCCAAGCTTTCTCCCCTCCTTCCCCCTACCCCCACCCCTAGATGACAGGTAATCTAATACATGCTAAATATGTTAAATTATATGACAAATCCAATATATGTATACATATCTATACAGTTATCTTACTGCAAAGAAACATCAGATCTAGAAAGAGAGAAAAAAAAATAAACAACCTAAGAAGGAAAACAAAATGCAGGGAAATATTCACAGAAAGCGTTAAAATGCTGTGTTATGGTTCACACCCAGTTCCCTCAGGCCTCTCTCTGGGTATATATGACTATCTTCATCGCTGAACAATAGGAACTGGTTTGAATCACATCATTGTTGAAGAGAACCATGTCTATCAGAGTCGATCATCTTATAGTCTTGTTGCTGTGTATAATGTTCTCCTGGTTCTGCTCATTTCACTCAGCATCAGTTCATGCAAGTCTCTCCAGGCCTCTTTGAAATCATCCTGATGGTCGTTTCCTATAGAACAATAATATTCCATAACATTCATATACCATAATTTATTCAGCCATTCTCCAATTGATGGGCATCCTTTCAGTTTCCAGTTTCTTGCCACTACAAAAAGGGCTGCCACAAACATTTTTGCACATGTGGGTCCCTTTCCCTCCTCTAAGATCTCTTTGGGATATAAGCCCAATAGAAACACTGCTGGGTCAAATGGTATGCACAGTTTGATAACTTTTTGAGCATAGTTCCAGATTGTTCTCCAGAATGGTTGGATCTATTCACAGTTCCACCAACAATGAATCAGTGTCCCAGTTTTCCCACATCCCCTCCAACATTCGTCATTATCTTTCCCTGTCATCTTAGCCAATCTGACAGGTGTGGAGTGATATCTCAGAGGGTCTATAGTCTTTCGCTGTTTTCACTCTACCTGGTTTATCTATCAGCACCATATCTGTATCATAAAAGGAATTTGGTAGTACACCTTCTTTCCCTATTTTTTCAAATAGTTTAGATAGTATTGGAATTAATTGTTCTTTGAATGTTTGGTAGAATTCACATGTAAATCCATGTGGTCCTAGAGATTTTTTCTTAGGGAGTTGATTAATAGCTTGTTCTATTTTTCTAAAATTGGGCTATTTAAATAATTTATTTCCTCTTCTGTTAACCTGGGCAATCTATATTTTTGTAAATATTCCTCCATTTCATTTAGATTATCAAATTTATTGGCATAAAGTTGGGCAAAATATCTCCTAATTATTTCTCTAATTTCCTCTTCATTGGTGGAATGTTCTTCCTAAGAAAAAGGTCTTTTAAGCAATAATAATTGAGGGAGTTGGAATATAGCGATGATCTCTTCAGTTTCAGTTTAAATAAATCAATAATGCTATAATATCTTCATTCATAAAAATATACAGAAAATGGAATGGATTTTAGACAAGATAAGGTTGCTCATGCTCATCATGTTCTATAGAAGAGAAGGAAGTGTATAGGCAGAGAAAACTACATAGAGGTTCTCAAGAAAGTTCACAAGTTTTTTTAAAAAAATTTTCAAAGTTAAGAATTATTGATCTATCAGTATGTTTACCTCTAGCTGTAAATATATTGCACATATAAATGATCTTTGGCCAGTCCTTGATATTGGTTCCCTCTATTAGCAAGTAATTGAAAGTTAACTGATAATGCCTTTTAGACTTATTTTTCTGCCAATATTTAAAAGATAGTTATTATAACCATCATCTTTATCTAGTTTTTTAAAAAATGATTATTTTGTAAATATTTAATATATAATAATCATTTATATATTTACATCATAGTCATTTCCCATTACCCTTCTCTTATTGAGCCTTCAATCATCAAAGAAAAACAATTAGCAAAAACATGAACTATAAAAATTTTGTCTGATAATACATTTTATCCCAGTAGTCTATGAAGTGAGGTAGGAGATTGTTATATCTCTTTTCTAAGACCCTCTGCATTTTTCATTTATCAGAATTTGACCTCCTTTTGGTCATCTTTTCACTGATAGTATCATTGTATGTGTTTATTTTGAAGATAGATATACATATATATGCATTATATATTTAATCTAATTATGTTAATCTCCTTTAATCCATACATATTGTTTCTTGTTTTCTTCCAAATTCCCCATATTATTTCATTTTCTTACTGCATAATATTCCATTACATTAATATACCATAATTTTAAACTATTTCCTAATTGATGAATAGTCTAGCCTGTCTTAATTAAATAGCTTTTAATCAAATTAAGATGGTCACTTCATCATGGTGAGAAAAGAGACTCACAATGATAAAATATCCATGTTTTAGAGCTCTGTTTTCTAGAATTCTGTTGTGTTTATAATTTCACAACTTTTCCTAAGATTTTTCTTAATTTTTCTTTTTTAAAGGTAAGAAAGTCAAAATGACTTTTGTGGCCCAGGATGATAATTTCCAGACTCTGATGAAAAGTCCCAATGTTTTATGGCAAGATTGTTGTATGACCTTTGGTCAGCTAGGGTCTTTAAGATGACAAAGAGAAAATTGTAACATTAGGTTTGAATTGCCCTTATTCATTAACTTAAAGCTATATACCTTTTCAATGTTTGCTTTATTTTCAGTTCATTTTTAGGAATAAGCAACTTTATATCTTATGTGTAATAAAAGAAAAAAAATCTTTTATTTTTAGGTTGCTTGTTGGCTCACCATGGAGTGGCTTTCCAGAGAACAGAATGGGAGATATCTACAAATGTCCTGTCAACTTACCCAGTACCATGTGTGAAAAATTGAATTTACAAAGTAAGTTGTGGTGAATACCATGATTCTTGAAAATACTGAAAATAAAGGATTCTTTTATAATTCAGGCTGACAAAAGAAAACAATAGAGACAAGACTTGATTGCAAATACAAATTAGTATTTTCCTTATTTTCCCAGTTTGGGATCCATAATGTGTAAGCAATTCCCCAAATGGAATTGTAAGATATTGAATGCTCTATTATTTTGCTTATGCAGGTGTGTACCGGATTCCATCTAACTAAAAATTCATCCTTGATAACATTAACTGCTTTACGTGTGTAGTGATCTGGGGCCATTTACACTTGTTCCTCTAAATCTTTCTTTTTCCATTAGGGTTCTGTCCCCATTTTATTCAAAAGCCAAAGTCAAAAATGGTATAAAGTCAAGAGGAAGTTCAGAACAAATAAAAGGAATGAATGAATTTATTATAGAGATTTCCAAAAGTAGAATGGGCTACCTCAGTAATTAGTGGGTACTCCCTCTCTAAAAATCTTCAAATAAAACCTCAATAATCACTTGTTGGGTGCAATTTGTTCATGTAAGGCAAGAGCTTTTAACCTGATATCTGTGAAATTGTGTGTTAATTGGTTTCCTTTGTAATACTATATATTTTGTATGTTTAAAAACATTATTGTAAAAAGGGGTTCATCATTTTCTCATTACTATCAAACAGGTCCAGCACACACACACACACACACACACACACACACACACACACAAGGTTAAAAACTCCTGATATAAGTGTAGGCTAGGAGGGCCCTTCTAAATCTGTGAAGTTTCTCTTTTTTTGTGTGTTCATACTTAAACTCAACATAATAGATTTTGGATAAAACATTATGTGTCTTCTCTGTCTCTGCTCTTTTCAAAAACTGAGGTATAATTGAGATTATGTGAATGAACTTTTATAGTCCCAGCCTAAGAATGTTTAGATGGGTAAGGTAATATATGACAAGAGATAATAATAATACCATTTTATTTTGTACTTTAAAGTAACAAAACACTTTACAAATATAATTTCATTTTATCTTTACAATAACACTGAAAACTAGGTATATTATTATCTACATACAGCAGATGAGAAAACTGAGGTAGATTGGGGTTAAATAACATGCTGAAGGTCACACAGCTAGTCAGTATACAAAGCTGGATTTGAATTTAAAACTTCCCAATTCCAGGTCTAGCATTTTATCTGTTGCACAACCCTAAAATGCAATAGATTGGAAAATCATCACTTTTTTAAAAAATGACACTCATAGTAATGATTTATACCAAGTATGTTATTTTCTTATGATTTGGCCCATTAAATGGTACCTTCATTATTTGGATCATCAGGGAGCAGCTAACAGTTTGCTCTCTAACTTAATATTTTAACTTATTCCTCTGGGATTCATTGAAGTACTGACTGCTTGTTTATGCCTATGTGAACGAAATAGATACTTAAATGTATTTGGTGATGGTGAAAATACTTTTTGAGCCTTGAGCCATTATTTCAAGTTGTAAGAATTGGCTTTGTTTCCACATTGGCAAGATGAGGCATATTCAGAGTGAACTGATTAATTTATATTGATTTGGCCTAAAATATTATAGAAGAATTAAAAGTTGGTCACAGCATTGGAACTTGACTGCCTTGTTCCACTTTTCAGTCATTCAGTCAAGAGTTGGGATTTCTCAAAATGCTTTTTATTGCATGTTATGTTTTATTTTTATTTTTAATTTCAATATGTTAGTTCTCATTGAATAATATTCCTCATAGTGCTTTAATGTTTAAAATATAAAAAAGTAACACTCCTTGATAAAGTAATTGTGACTGACAACAGTGGTGACTTTGCACTCTAACAGGTATCATTTGTTAATAAAATGGAAATATGTGTATATTAGCCTTGGTAAACTGGAAGTAATATCTCCCACTGTATTTGACTTGAAATATCTTACTTTTTAGTGTTGCTTGTATTTACATTATTTTAGTCTTTTATACAATGTTCATTTTGTTATTTATCAAAGAGATTTTGAGTAACTATTCTTATACTCTCCCTAAAATGACTTCAAAGATGAATCAGACATCAATAAATGAATGGGGAAAAATTATGTGCTTACTTGTGCCGAGTACGATGCTGAATACTTTGACTACAAATAGAACATTGAGTTCTTACTCTCTAGGAGCTCACATTTTTAAAGAGAGAGAGAACATATGGAAATGATATTTATTTAATGCCATTTCCACTGATGGAGCCCTGTAACTCAAAGATATTAAATCCTTTGATAGTGCCAATTTGATGGTGAGAACTCTCTTCAAATCTTTAGAAGCTGTGGCTGAAAGCAGGAGTCTGATATTCCAAAATCTTCAACTGATTTGCCCATTGATAGCAAATGGTGCTGGTTGTGCTGAGCTGGAGCCAGGCTAGAATCAGACTTAGTAATGTTTTTGTTATTTTTTATTGAGTGGTTAGGGCGTGTCTGACTTTTTGGAGTGATTTGAATTTCTTCATCCAGCTCATTTTACATAAGAGGAATACTAAGTTAAATGACTTGCCCAGGATCATACAGACAGTAAATGTCTGAGGCCATATTTAAACTGAAGTCTTCCTGACTTTAGGCTTGGCATTCTCTCTACTGCACCACTTCTAGGTAACAATGCTATTCTCAGATCTTTTCCCACATGATCAGGGATCACAGAATCTCAGTGTCAAAAAGGATCTCAAAGGTCATCTAGGATAATGTGAAACTGAACAGGTATATCTTTGTGATATATCCTTAATGAATAGTCATCTAATATCTAGTTGAAAACCTCTAGTGATTGGAAACTCCTTTCCTTCTGATGTAATTCAGTTGATTTTTCAAGCTTCTTTATCCTGCATTTCTTCACTGCCTTTTTTTTTAGCTTATAAGCTTCTTTAGCATAGGTAATACCCCTCTATTGCTATATTCCACTTAGGAGTTACATATTACTAAATTTTAGGTATAATTATAAGGGTAAGCTTTTATCTTCTTAAACTTAAATCTCTAGTTTGCCTTCTTTGGTGACATCTGAAGTCATAGGTATTTATTATTTTCCTTCCTTGTGGATATTCTTACTATTAATCACTGGGCCTTTCCATGATATTTTCCCTATTTTGTAGCTGCTATTCTTTATTGTATCTAGGTTACACAGTGAATAGAGTGTTGACTTTGTTCTCACTTGTTCCAATCTTGTTTTAGATATTTACCTGTCATGAGATTCTGGTGAAATCATTTAACTTTTACAATCTTCCATTTCCCATCTATAAGAATAGATAATAATAGTACTGACTTCCCAAGATTTGTGTGAAAATCAAATTATATAATGCATGGAGAGTACTTTGAAATTCTTAAATCATTATATAAAAGTCAGCTATTATTAATATCTGGCTTAAAGGTCATATGTAGATAATCTCTCCATTTTAAGCCTTCAAAGTATCAAGAAACATAATATAAACATATGTGTAGGTATATTATATATATACAAAAATACATATGTATATATGTGTGTGTGATACATATATGTATGTGTGCATATATCCATACGTGCATATCTTAAACTCTAAAAAACAAACCTAGGTCCCATTTTCTAATACCAGTCCTAACCAATTTTTTAATTCTCATCCCCCAAAATACTCATATGTTGTCTTATGTGGGAAATAAAGTGTGATTTGATAGGTATACGTGGAAGTTCAGAAAAAGGATGCTACTTTTAGGGTAGAGTTTCTGAGAAGGCATGAGTTTTTGAGAAGGCATTTTGGGTGGAGAAAACATTGTGAGCAATGACATGGAGGCAGAACAGCATTGTTTAGAGGTGGATGAACATCTCATTTTAGCTAGCACATAAAGTCCATGAACAGGAGTCGTAAGATTGGAGAAATATCTGGGGCCAGATTGTGGATGCTTTACTACCATACCTAGTAGTACCACATTTTTTGTTAGGCAGTGGAAAGTCATGGAAGTTTTCTAAATAAAGTCATGGTATGATCAGTGCTGCACTTTAGGAAAATGAATCTGGCAACAGCATCTAGAATGAATTAAAGGTAGCTACTATTGAGATAGTAAGGTGGTATGTATCTCTCTGAACTGGGATTCTTAGAGTTGAGTAATGTTAAAAAGGGGAGAGACAGATATGGAAGACTGTAGAACTGTAATCATCAGAACTTTGTATTGGCTGTGGGGTGTGAGGGAGAAGGAAGAATTCCCCCCAAAAAAAGATTCTTAGGTTTTTAGTCTATTTTGACTGACAATGAGCAAGAGAATGAATGTGTGTGTATGTGTGTATTGTGGGTTAGATGAGGTGAGGCAAGGATATTCAGTTCATTGCAGACCTGGTCTACATATAGCCTGTTGCATGTATGGTAGTAGATTAGATATTATAAATTCCCATTTTAGCCTATCTGGGAGTCGGGCAATGGTCTTGGATGTGTTTTCTAAATGACTTTAACAAAAATAGTGGAAATTTAATGATTTCTCTCTGTTAATTTTTTCCTTTTAACAGCTGTAACAAGCATTTCGAATGTTACTGAGATAAAAACAAATATGAGCCTTGGCTTGACGCTTACACGGAACTTGGGAACTGGAGGGTTTCTGGTAAGTTTCAACTTTTTATTTACTTGTCCATTTTTTTAAAAAGGAATAACTTAATCAGTTTTCCTATTGATCAGATTCTAGGATTAAAACACTCAAGAGGCTGTTATCTTATTTTTACAATGCTATTCATATTTCAAGTATTAAATGGAATATAACTATGTTCAATGTCCAAACATCTTGGGACATTTGGACAAACCAATTACATAACCTAACTCCAGATTGTGTATAGAGAAGGAAAAATGAAGTAATATTTCCTCCCAAACCTCGGATTGACTTTGTACCTGACTGGGGTTAAGGTATTTATTCTACTTTAAAAAAAATTACTATGAGGAATACTGACCAATCCTAACCATACTGTATCATTGGCTAAGAACAAACTTCTTATTGGTGATGGCCCTCTGCCATCACAATCTATGTCTACTGTCTTTAAAATAAAAAGAAAAAAAGATAATTGTGAGTTGAATTTTGACTAATGTGTATCACTACTAACATGGGGAAAACAGGAAGAGATTTAAAGAAATGTTAAAGTATGAGTCATTACCTTACTCCTAGCCTAAAATGATGTAAGATTCAAATGAAAGTGTAAAAGAATTGGCAGGTAGCAGGTAGATGGGGAAAGGGAAAGCAAGAGAGGGATGGAGATAGAGAAAGAAAGAAATACTAGATAGGGAATGAAGGCATTTGAGAAAGGAATATGTGATTGAACAAAATGAAAAGAGGAAAATGATCAAATTGAACACTAAAGCTGTTGGTCTCATTATATTCCTTTGGACACCAGACACTGCTTAAAACAGTGCTGAATGCTGAAGCAAATATTCTTTCTAATATGATAGTAAGATTCTCTTCATTGCTATTGCCATTACAGTTTTTTTCCCCTCAGATATTAGAGGGTTGAGGACTTTTTGGCCATGATATCATGGAGCTGAGGCTTTTACTCCATGCAGAGAAGAGAGTATACAGGATTTGCTCCTTGAATTGGCAGGTTGCTATAGCTTAATGGAAAATGTATATAATATTACTTAATATTTTCTACTTAATTACTTAATATTACTTTATATGAAGACCTACGTAGAGGCACAATTTAAATTTGCATTATAGACCATTTTCTCTCTAAAAATGTTTGGACTTGCTAGAATATGAATGTTATTAAATTTTTAAAAGTTTTTTTTTAATTGCCATCAGCTTATTCTTGTTTTGTTGGTGAGTGTCCAGGAAAGATAAGTGAATAGTAGGAAGTAATTCCCAAAGTTTCCTTTGTCAGTCTTAAGAATATGTTAGAAACAAATACTTCTTACTTAATATAGCAATTGAATAGAGTTAGTTTTACATGTATGCTTACAGTATTATATATTTAGTATATTACAGAATAGACTATAGTAAAATCATATTATTGATAACTGGGAAAAATAATGTGGAAATTAAATTAATTGGAGTAACAGATCTGCATGCAAAAATGAGGTCAACTCATGAGTATTACTGGTCTGTAAATCAAATTCTCTGTTTTCCAGAGTATTGTTTTCATTTGAAGCTTTGGCAGCCTTTTCATTTCTTAAGTGGAATATTTGACTCTGTTACTATCCAAGTTCAAATATTTTAGTTTAAAATTACTAAGCATATCTTTTTCTGTTTAAATGATATTCTGCAACATTTGTTGTGACACAGATGCATTTGAGTAGTTTTCAATTAGTGATCTTTAATTGGTTTTGTTACTCTTAGTAGATTTTTAAAAATTATTTTTAATTCATTTTGTTCTCAAGGAAAGAAGGGAGTAGGCATTGTAAAGAAGGGCAAAAATCAAAACAAAACCTGGGCTTGGAGTTTGGAATCTTAGATTGGATTCCTGCTTCCTTGTGAGCTGGGGCAAATTTCTCAGTCTTTCAGAAACTCAGCTCCTTCATCTGTAAAATTAGTGAGTCTGATCAGATGATCTCAAAGATCTGTTACAGTTCTCACTTTTTCTGATTCTGAGAATGAGGTGAAGTGACATCAAACCCCATATATTATTTTAAGCCAGCTAGGTAGTACAGAGGATAGAGTATTTTGTAAAGGGTCAAAAATGAATTGTAATCTGGCTTGGGGATTGGGGGTTGGAAAGAACTCTAAGGGAATAATTGCAGTAAATAGAATAAGAGCAAAGGAATAAGAGAGAGCAGTAATTTTGGATGGCAGAAAAGGTTGGGAGACACATCAGGAGGTATCCAGAATGGAGAAGCTTCTTGTTCTGTGAAGTTGAAACCAGGCACAGTAAAATGCAAAGTGGAATGAATAAGAGTTCAATTTCTGCCCTCTAATACAAGAGGGCAAAGGAGGCTGAGGGAGGCAATGCAATTTAGACTTGAGTTGAGCATGTCCTGGGAGTGGCTTCTTATTCCAGGCAGAGTAGCCAAAGAAAAGTGGAGTTCTATCATAGAAGTTGACATATTCCTTCCTGTTTCTGCTCTTGGGCCTATCTGACTTCCCTTAGCTCAGTATCCCAAGCTTCTTAAACCCTTAAAACCAAGAAAATGAAGTAAATCTTTAGTTCCTTCCTTACACATGTTTTACTTAATTACTTCGAGATGAATGCTTTGCTGCATTGAGGATTTTTAATGTTCTAGCTACCCAATGTGGCAATTCATAAATGAAAAAAAGTGATTTTTTTGTATTAAGAGAAAGAAGTGATATGTTTTTCAGTGCTTTTAATATCTATATATTTCTCATTCCTTTAAAGACATGTGGACCTCTGTGGGCCCAGCAGTGTGGAAATCAATATTATGCAACTGGTATCTGTTCTGACATTAGTCCCAGTTTCCAGCTCCTCAACAGTTTTTCACCTGCAGTTCAGTGTAAGTCATTCAAGCACAATTCTTGGGGAAAATGAATCAAGTTTCAGTGAAGGCAAAGAATATATTTTTAATTTATCTTCCTTTTTTAAATGTAATATCTGTGTGGACTCTGAGACTTTGCTCTGGCTCTGCAAATTTGCTTTCCACTGACATAACTCCCTCTTCCTTTCCTGTTTTAGCTTGCCCATCTTTCATTGATGTTGTGGTTGTATGTGATGAATCAAACAGCATTTATCCCTGGAGTGCAGTAAAGAATTTTTTGGTCAAATTTGTGCAAGGCCTGGATATAGGTCCTGACAAGACCCAGGTAAGGATGCCTAATAATAAGAATGTTAACCATCTGTGTTGAATAGGTCTTCTGAGATCACAGCCTCAGCAAAACCTTTACCAGCTATTGAGCAGATTGATTCTTTATAGTGACTCCTTAATGGGGCAGCATGATATACTGTTATTAGGTGAAGGACTTGGAATCAGGAAAGACTTGGGCCTCAGATATTTAATGACTTCATGGTCTAAGAAAAAAACACATAAGTTTTCTGAGTCTTAATTTTGTTCTTATAAAAAGGGACTAAAAAAAGTATCAAATTCAGAGTTTTGTGCATAGCAAATGAGACAATGTATGGGACAGCTGTGTGGTATAGTAAATAGAATAATCAAGAAAACCTAAATTCAAGTCCTTTATTTGATTATTATATTTTGTATGTTTTATATTATTTGCTTAGTGTGATATTGTTACATTATTTTACATTGTCCTAGGTAAGTCACTTAACTTTCATCTGCCTCAGTTTACTCATTTGAAAAATAAGAATAATAATAGAACCTACCTCCCAGGGTTGAAAGAATAAAATGAGACAATATTTGCAAAGTACTTTACAAATTTTTAAGTGCTAAAGTTAGTTATTATAGTTTTTGTTATAAAGTGTATTATAAATCTTAAAATAGGGGCAGCTAGGTGGCACAGTGGATAGAGCACCAGCCCTGAAGTCAAGAGGACCTGAGTTCAAATCTGGTCTCAGACACTTAACATTACCTAGTTGTGTGACCCTGGGCAAGTCACTTAACCCCAACTGCCTCAGCAAAAAGCAAAAAAAAAAATCTTAAAATACTCTTTAAATGTTAGCTATTATTCTAAAGCTTTTTCTTTTTCCCTAAGCCCCTCAACCCCATACTTTCATATTCTTCTCCCATAATAGCTACCAACCTGTGGAAAGGAGTACTCTCATTCTCTTTGTCTTCCAATAATTTCTCAACATATAGCCTATTTTCTTCTGTTTTTCTCCTGTCTCAAAGAGTGAACTATTTCTATTCGTGCTTAAAGTAAGCCTATTTATCTGTTTCTAGCCTCTCCCCATTTTCTTCTTCTTTCAGGACCTTGCTCCAATAACTATCCCC
The DNA here is from genome assembly GCA_023553655.1 of Myrmecobius fasciatus. Classification (NCBI taxonomy): domain Eukaryota; kingdom Metazoa; phylum Chordata; class Mammalia; order Dasyuromorphia; family Myrmecobiidae; genus Myrmecobius; species Myrmecobius fasciatus. Next base: position 164,778 of record JAJPUD010003532.1, read on the forward strand.
TTTCACATATTTCCAATTTCACCCTTGTTACAAGATTCTTCCTATCTTAAATTTGTCCAACTCTGCTTATTATTAAAAGACTCCCACTGATTCTTACTCCACTCAACTGTTGCTTCATTTCTCTTTTTATTCATTACTGAATAGTTTGGGAAAACTGTCTATATCTAATGTTTGTATTTCCTTCTCACATACTCTTTCCTTGGACCCTTGTAATCTGATTGTCATTATTACCACCTTACTAATATGGATTTTTTGAAGATTGCTATTAATTTCCAAATCATTAAATCTAGGGAATTTGTACTCAGAACTTAGCTTCTTTGACCTCTCTGTAGCATTTGGTGTATTTTACTTCCCTCTCCTTCAATAGAATCTCTTTCCTTTTTACTTTTGAAATTCTATAATTTAGAAAAGTTGCTCCAAATCACTATTGATCAGAGAAATGCAAATTAAGACAATTCTGAGATACCACTACACACCTGTCAGATTGGCTAAAATGACAGGAAAAGATAACGATGAATGTTGGAGGGGATGTGGAAGGGCTGGGACACTAATACATTGTTGGTGGAACTGTGAACGGATCCAACCATTCTGGAGAGCAATTTGGAGCTATGCTCAAAAAGTTGTCAAACTGTGCATACCCTTTGACCCAGCAGTGTTTCTACTGGGCCTATATCCCAAAGAGATCTTAGAGGAGGGAAAGGGACCCACATGTGCAAGAATGTTTGTGGCAGCCCTTTTTGTAGTGGCTAGAAACTGGAAACTGAAGGGATGCCCATCAATTGAAGAGTGGCTGAATAAATTATGGTATATGAATGTTATGGAATATTATTGTTCTGTAAGAAACGACCAGCAGGACGATTTCAGAGAGGCCTGGAGAGACTTGCATGAACTGATGCTGAGTGAAACGAGCAGAACCAGGAGATCATCATGCACAGCAACAACAGTATTACACGATGATCAATTCTGATGGACATGGCTCTCTGCAATAAAGAATTGTCTCAAACCAGTTCCAGTTGTTCACTGAAGAAAACCATATACACCCAGAAAGAGGGACATGAAATATGGACCACAACGTAACATTTTCATGATCTCTATTGACATTTGCTTGCATTGTGTTGCCTTTCTCTGATTCTTTTTTTTTTCTTGTAGATAGGATTTTTCTTGCATAACTTCTCAAGCATTTCAACATTATTAACATGTAGTGGACTTCCTGCCATCTGGGGGAGGGGAGGGGACTGGGGGTAAAATTTGTATTGGAAAGCTTTGTAAAGATCAAGGTTGGGGAACTACCCATACATATGTTATACAAATAAAAAGCTTAAAAAAAACAGAAGTGGGGGACATAGTTCTCCATGAAGACCACAGTCACCAGTGACATTGCCTCTTTATTCTTGTTCTTATCATATTTTGATGAAGAATATGGCATCTAGATCAATTCTGATGAACATGGCTCTTTTCAACAGCGAGATGATTCAGTCCAGTTCCAATATCTTGTGATAGGGAGAGCCATCTGCACCCAGAGGACCATGGGGACTGAAAGTGGATCACAACATATTATTTTCACTTTTTTGTTATTTGCTTACCTTTTGTTTTCTTTCTCAATTTTTTTTCCTTTTTCATTTGATTTTTCTTGTGCAGCATGATAATTGTGGAAATATGTGTAGAAGAATTGCACATATTTAACATATATTGGCTTACTTGCCATCTAGGGAAGGGAGTTGGGGGAAGGGAGGAAAAAAAATTGGAACACAAGGGTTTTCAGGGGTGAATGTTAGAAACTATCTATGCATGTATTTTGAAAATAAAAAGCTTTATTTAAAAAAAGAAATTCTATAATTTATAATCTATACTATTTTCTCCTAAGAATCTGGGTCCTGGGTCTCTTACATATTTTCTTTGGCACTCTCATTCACTCCCATGGCTTTAGCTCTCCACCCTGTATAAATGATGGCTAAATCTATATCTCTAGCCTGATTCTCTTTTGAAACTCAGACTTGCAATTACAATTGCCTACAGACATTCATCCCAACCTAAGTGGTTGACTGGAACCTCAAAGCCAATCAGTCCAAAACACACTCGTTATCTTTTCATAAAAAAAAAACTTTTTCCTTATGTTTCATTCTTTTTCTATTGAGAGATTGACATCATTTATCTCGGTTCCCATATTTGAAATCTTGGAGTTATCTGTGACTCTTTCTTGATGGTCATATCTAATCAATTGCTAAATTATATCAATTTTACTATTATATCTTTACTATCACATTACTATGATTTCTTGAATCCACCAAAAATTCCCTTTCCCTTATTAGTATGGCCACCACCAGTATTGTTGTTCAATTGTGACTAACTTTTCATTTCTCCATTTGGGGTTTTTTAGGCAGAAGTATTGGAGAAATTTACTATTTCCTTCTCCAGTTCACTTTACAGATAAAGAAACTGAGGCAAACAGGCTTAAGTGACTAGCCCATGACCATACAGTCTAAAGCTGCATTGAAACTCAGATCTACTTGAATTTAGATGGAGCCTGATGCCCTATGTACTGTGCCACCTGGTGCCCACTACTAGTAGACATGTGTATCATCATTTATTTTAACTATTTCAATAACCTCCTAATAAGTCTTCCTATTTTCACTCTCTCTCCCACTCCAAGATATTCTGATATATATCTGGTCATAATACTTTTCTACTCAAAAGTTGTCATTGATTAACTATTTTCTTCCAAGTGAAGTTTGTGCTCTTAACCCTGGCATTTACAATCTTAACTTTCTAGATTGCTCTTGTGTTATTCTCTTCCATTCATTCTAAGCTTTATCCAGACTAGATTACTTGCTAAATCCTACTTTTTTCTGTTTCATCACTTTTATATGGACCAAGTAGAACATTTCTATTCTGTTCCCCTTAACCTTTTCTTTCCTTAGTCCATCCTATTGAAATTCTCTAACTGTTTCTGAAAACTAAACTTAAGTGCCTGCCACCTTTTGTAGAAGGTTTTCTGGTTCTTCCACAGTTAGTAATGATGTTTCTTCTTATTATCAAATGAGATGCTCATAAAGCACTTAGAACCATGCCTGGCACATAATAGGCATTTCAATAAACGTTTATTCCCTCCTCACAAAGAAAATTTTGTTTATACCTTTTCTAGTGAACTTACCAGGTAACAATATATACATATATATGTATGTATAATATCTATGTGTGATATGTTCCTATTACCTTTTCATGAAAGTAGACAATGTATTATGTCTAAACTTCTTATCCTCCCATCAACTCCTTCCTCTCCTATATACCTTACATAATATTCTTTAAATGATGCACATTTATTGAATTTCAATTGGGAGTTCTTAATATTGGGTGGTTAGGTGGTACGGTACGACCTGAGTCAGGAATTCCTGAGTGCAAATGTAGCTTCAGAGTTGTATGATCGGGCCAAGTCACTTAACCCTGTTTGCCTCAGTTCCTCCTCTGTAAAATGAGCTGGAGAAGAAACTGGTAACCACTCTAATATCTTTGCCAAGAAAACCCAAAATAGGGCCACAAAGAGTCAGACATGTCTGACTCAAATGACTGTGTAATAAGCAGCTCTTGACAGGAAGTCTTATTAACTATTGAGTGTTCTATACCACAGTATCCATCATTTGAGTTAAGATAATTTATATATAATATGTAATACATATATATATATGTAACATAATAACATCCTTTCATTTGCCACAAAATTTGAGTCAAATTTTGGTAGGAAGCTTTTCCTTTTAGACTTATGTGGTTTAATGAACAGATCTATGTACTGATTCATATCCATGCCTTTTATGATGTTGTATAAGATTGTTATTTATATCTAAATGTATATATGTATACACACATATATATATAGAGAGAGAGAGATAGACATCTCAAATTTGTTGCCATAATGAAAAGGCCTTTATTTTTTGAGCCATTCCACATAGACAATAATTTTATTTTTATTATTTATTCATAACAAATACAAAATGGAAAAAGGAGGGAAAAAACTGTCCTATGTGCATAACAGAACATAAAAGAGGATTCAAAATATAAAACAATAAATTTCCTTTTCAAAAAAGCCTATATAATATAATAAATACAATGCAATGTATTCAGAGCTGTCCATCTTTTCTTTGCCTCCTTGTAGATTTTCTTTTGTTCTCTGTTGTACACTTTTTACTGTATTCTTTTTTTCCCTCTTGCCTCTTTTCTTCATTACCCCCAAGAAGGCAACCATTAAGTACAGACATATTTTATACATATGTACATATATACATACACATTTGCATATACATACATATGCTTATACATATAGATACACATATATAAATATCTAGAATTATACACACATATACATATATGCATTCATATGCCACAATCATTTTAGAAGTCTTTTTTTCTGCATTATTTCTTATTTCATTATGTATAAGCAAACATCACTTTCCTAGGCCAAATACTCCTTCAATGAACTAACAAACCTGAGAGAAGTCTTTGTTTAAAAAAAAACATATATGGGGCAGTTAGGTTGCGCAATGGATAGAACACCAGCCCTAAAGTCAGGAGGACGTGAGTTCAAATTTGGTCTCAGACACTTTACATTCCCTAGCTGTGTGACCCCTGGGCAAGTCACTTAACCTCAATTGCCTTAGTAAAAAGCAAAAAAAAAAAAAAAAAAAACCCATATATTAGGTTAACTGGTATTTTAGAGAGCAATTGAAGATCCAAGTTCAAATCCTATCCTGATATATACTGGCTGGGTGACCTTAGGTTAGTTACTTAATTTTTCAATGTTCTACACCACTATCTAACTTTAAGTTGCAGAAAAGGTGATGATCAACATGGATGGAAAGAGTTTTCTCCCCTGACAGTTTCCTATACCAATGAAAGCAAAGGTCCAGACTCTATCTCTAGATTAGCAATTAATCCCTTTTGTATTTCACAAGAGTAATAATTTAGCAAGACTTCTATTTTTCTCTTCTTTTAATATGCTTTCTGTTTTTTTTCAAGGTGGGATTAATTCAGTATGGAAATTATCCACGAGTTGTCTTCAACATGAGTACTTTTAAAACAAAAGAAGAAATGGTTAAAGCAACATCCCAAACAACCCAACATGGTGGAGATCTCACTAATACTTTCCAAGCAATTCAATTTGCCAGGTAGGAGTCATCCTGGATTCCTCACTATACCTCCATGTCCCCCCATCTCTGCTGCTTCTACCATATGCAAGCTACTGACAAAGCAGTATCTCTGGGTTATGCCTCTTCCCCTCCTCTGGTACTTCCAATACTGATTCATATCAGTATGGATTATTGCAATAGCCTGCTGGTGGGCTTTCCCCACCCCAACCCATCTTCCATTCAACCATTAAAGTGTTTTTTCTAAAACACTAGTCAGATCATGTCATGCTCTCTCCCCCTTATCTCCCTCCCTTAAAAACTCCTCTGTTGCCTTCTAGAGCAAGTATAAAATGCTTTGCTTGCATTCTGCTTCTTTCAAAAGCTAATCTTCTTTTACCTTTTCAATCTTCTTACTCCTGACTTCCTTCCACATCATCTTCCATCTGGTGACATGCCCTCCTGGCTATTCCATAAACAAGAAATTCCACTTCTCAGCTCCAGGCATTTTCTCTAGCTATCCCATGTTTGAAACATTCTTTCTATTCCACATTAATTACTGATCTTCCTGGTTTCTTTTAAATTCCCATTAAAATCTCAACTTGTATAGGAAGCTTTCCCTAACCCTTTTTAATCCCCATGCTTTCCTATTTGTCCTGTATACAATTTGCCTATATATAATTTGTTTGCATGTGGACTCCCCTGTTAGTAAACTCCTTGAGAGCAAGGACTTCCTCTTACTTTTTTTTATTCCTGTTTAGCACTTTTTTTTTGTAGTAGAATTATCACATTGCCTGGGACATAGTAGGTATTTAATAAATACTTATTGGTTAATTTGATTGATTGATACTTAGAAGCAATTTTTAGACAAGGCAAAAAAGCAAGAGAATCTAAGAAATGGAAAAACAGTAAAGGAAAATTAGAGCACAAGAATACTTATATTTTTCCCTTCATTGCATAAAATAATATATTGAAGTAGACTTGCAGAGGAGAATGTAGAGTCTACAGTATGAGAAACTAGTTGTATGAATACATTTAGAGATTTAATGGATTCTTTTAAAAAATGTTCTATTCAAGGAACTTATTAAAATCAAAAGGGCTATGAATAGTATAATTAAAACTACAGGAGGAAAAGCTAACTTATAATTAAATATTTTCCACAATATGATTAAAGATAGACTAGGTTCTGTCATCTAGTGATATAACGAGGTAATTTATCAGGGTCACTGCTTTAATTCTACTGTCAACTCAAGGTTTTTGTTTTGACTAACATCTGTTAATTTACTACTCTTGGGGATTATAATTATTGTTGCTTATTGTCAAATGCTTTATAATTCATCAAATATCTATAAATTGCACAAGTTTTTGTTAATACCTATAGATAAAACCTTTCTGATATCCCAGTCTGACAAATTCCTTGATCTTTTCATGTCCAGTAGCCATCCATCTCCACTACCTTGGATTTAATTAATTTCATTCTCTGACAGCCTTGTGCCTTTCTATCTCCATCTGGTGATGCTCTTTAGCCATGTCAGAAAATATATTTTTCCCCCCTTCCTATTCAGCCAACTTCTCCTGATCCATTATCTTTTTAGCTTCACTTACTTCCCTGTCCTGTGTGGACTCTCATCATCTGTCATTTCAGTGACACTTTCAGTCACCCCTAGGAGTCATTCAGTCCCTATATCCCATTCTAGATAATGTTCCTTAATCAATTATCCTCACTTTCTTTTTCTTCACTTGTCTCTTTTTTCCACTCTATTCCAAACCCTTTCAAGGTTATACTATCCTTCTTTATTCCTATCTAAAGTTTGAAATTACTATCCTATTTTTCACCTTTTTTACAACCACACTTCTGGGGGAAAGTCATCCCCATTGATTTATCCTATTTCTCTAGTACCTAGTCACTTTTTAACTGCTGAAACAAAAACTTCTTTCGGGTACAACTTTCATTCCCTAGGATAGCTATATCCTAGGAAACTATATTCTTGACCATCACTGGTAAATTCCCAATAGTGAAATGTAGAGGCTTTTAAAAAAAATTAATCATCTTTCTTGACCTCTTTGTGGCAATTGACATTATTGATATTTCTTGCCTTGAAATAATAACATAATTATGTAATATTTTTTCACAGCAACTCTTAAGATGGCTTTTGCTAATCTAAGTATTCCCATTTTATAAACAAGGAAACTGAAACTTAGAATGAGAAAATTACTTGGGCACAGTCACATAGCTAGTAAGTACTGAAAATAAGACTTGGTTCCAGGTACTTCAATTATAATAGTATTAATCAATAGAAAACTGATGTGCATTCAGGAGGACCTGAGTTTAAATTTGGCATTAGATCTTTCTATCTGTGCGATCCTGGGCAAGTCACTTAACTTCTCTCTGCTTCAGTTTCCTCAACTATAAAATGTTGTTGTAAAGATCAAATGAGATGTTTATAAAGTGCTTTGCACAGAGCTTAGCACATAGGAAGTGCTTAATAAATGCCTCTTCTCCTCCGCACATAACTTTTTTCTTCTCCTTTGATTTCCTTGAAATTGGACTTTGTTAGTTTTTCTCTAATTTACCTGATAATCCCTGTCTTCTTTGCTAGAGACAAAATATCTCTTCTAACTTTTTACCAAACAAATAAACAAACAAAAAATAGGAATAACAGTATTTAGAGTCAATAGCTTGTGTACTGGGAAGCAAGTACAGATTTCTTTGGGCATCTCTTTGTGTCTACCCAGACTTGCCAGGAGGAGTCCTTGAGGCCATGGGTCATCTTCATCTTACTTCTTGCTTTCTGACCTCACTGATAATAAATCCTTCTTGGTTTGCTTATATAGCCTCTGCCACAAGGAAGCAGAAAATGTCACAGTGTGTGACAAGTTGACCTCATACTATCTGTAGTAACCATTTCCAGAGACAGGTAATGAGACTAAATATGGACAGATGGGCATATCAGCTATCATGACCCACATTGAATGAATGCAGCTTCCCTTCCTTTATATTCCTTGCCTATTTTCTATAATTAGAGAATAGAAAATTATTTTTGCCTTTCTTAAAAATGTTATCATTGGGAGCAGGTAGGTGGTGCAGTAGATAGAGCACCAGCCCTGAAGTCAGGAGGACCTGAGTTCAAATCTACTCTCAGACTCTTAACACTTCCTAGCTGTGTGACCCTGGGCAAGTCACCTATCTCCAACTACTTTAGCAAAAATAAATTAATTTAATTTAATTTTTAAAAATGTTATCATTGCCGAAAAACAGGAAAAAAATTTGGGACTGTATATGGGTAAAATGTGGTGGTTAAAAAAAGTGCAGAAAATACAATACCATGCTTTTATGGCTACATATTCAAAAATTTATGAAGAGAATTGGATTCCAATTGAAAATATATACATTGCTTATAAATGGACTCTCTGTCAAGAGTGAGATTAGAAAGCTTAGAGGTATATCTAAAATGTACTCACAGAAAGAATTCTTTCCATTAAGAATAGCATAAATACTATATTCTTTAATGTCTTAAACAATCTTCAGCAAACAGCCAGTTAGACCAATATCTCTCATTTTAGAGAATGTGTTACAGAAAACCATTTAGCTGGTTCATCATTCATTCATAAATCCTTGATTCTCTTCTTTCCTTCCTTCACAACGGGGCCTCTCTTATACCTTACTCCCTGCCACATACTCTCATACAGTAACACTGGCCTCCTTGTTCCTTGAACAAGACCCTTCATTTCTATACCATGGGCATTTTCACTGGCCTTTCCCCATATTTGGAAGATCCCTCCTTATATCTGTTTCCTGCCTTCCCTAGCTTCCTTCACAGCCCAGGTAAAATCTTATCTTCTGTGATCCCTCATAAAGTCAGTGCCCTTCCTCTGATGATTATCTCCATTTTATCCTGTATTTATTTTGTTCACATGTAGTTGTTTTCACATTGTCTGTTCCATTAGACTGTGAATTCCTTAAAAGAAGGGAAGGTCTTTTACCTTTGCCTTTCTTTCTAGTTTAGCACAGTGCCTGGCACATAGTGAGCATTTAGTAAATACTTATCATTAGCTTCTTAGTCCTATTCATCATCAAATTAGTGAATATTCTACTATGTCTGGTGATCATCTGACTTCACATTCATTTCCTTTGGAATTGTATGCCCCATTCTCTTTTTGTCTGTGTATTTAGTATATCTAATAAAATCACAGGGAGATAGGATTAACCTTATAGTAAATAAGGCATGTGTGCAAATATTGTTTCTCTTGGATTTAAGTGAACAAGTTTCTTAACATTTTAGTCTTCCAGATTTTTCTCTAAGACTGAAAATTTACAGATTGTTATAGACAAGAATTGATGCTGGTGGATGGGAGGACTTGGGAGGGGAGGGGAGTAAAGGGGAGATTTCCACACAAGGGAATTTCCACAAGCGGAAATCACAGGTCTGGACAAAATAAATAAACAAATGAAGTTGCAGTGTTATGGCTTTCTCAGTTGGTGCAGCCATTCATTTCTTTATTTAAAAAATACTTCCTAAGCATCTCCTATTTACAATTTTGCTGTAATCAATAAGGAATACAAATATGAATAATATATAGGTCATATTTTCAAGAAGCTTACAATTCAGCTATTTTGATTTTTAAAGGCTTATTTATTTGAAATTTTAATGCAAAATAAGAAAAAACAAAATAGAAAAAGAGAAAAAGAAAACCAAAACATTGTCATATGAACAGCAGAATATCAGGGAGGATTCAAAATATATGACAACAAATTTCCATTTCAATAAAACATGTATAATAAAAGAAAATATTATATTCACAACTATCCATCTTTTCTTTGCTTCTTTGCAGGTTATTCTTTTGTTCTCTGCTATGTACTTTTTAACTTTTATTTTTTTCCCAACCCTACCCCAGTCAATGGATATATTTATATATATATATATATATATATATATATATATATATACTTGCACACACAGAGACAAACCTATATACATGCATAAATATATAGATGTTTACATACATATACACATTCATCAAAAATAATATTAATATGACTGACATAATATAGATTCCTCTCTTGATTGAACCTTTTTTTTTAAGTTTGACTTTGTCTCTCTACCTTTTTTCTACTTCAGTTTTTTTTAATTTTCTTATTCAATCCATCATCAGGTATATATTATACACTTACTGTGTGCCATACTATGTCCCAGTACTAAGCACTGGGCATATTAAGAAAAAGCAACAACAGTCCCTGCCCTGAAGGAACTTGCAATCTTATGGGGGAGAAAACATAACATATATACATAATATATGGAGAGTAGCTGTTGAGAGAAAAGCACTTATACTGGGGAGACCAGAAAGGCCTCCTGGAAATATTAAGTAGTTGAATTGAATTTTAAGGAAGCCAAGCTTTCTAAGAAGTAGACTTATGTAGCCATTGCAATCAAGTTACTATCACCTGCATTCCTCTGGTACCTCCCTATACTCTTAGCTTCAGAGGAATTGAATAGTGAAAGGACATCCTCCATGTGGAGTTTCCCATGCTAATGATCACAGGTCCACCCCAAAACAAAACAGGACATGTGTAAAGCACTATGTGTCATATAAGAAGAGATAAGACATCATCTCTATTATAAAATAACTTATATTTCAGAAAGAAATGACAAAACATATGACATAAGATATATTCCATAATTAAAATTTCTTTGCCAATATTGTAAATAAGATTTCTAGAGGAAAAAATAAATTTTTCATCTTTAAACCATTTCTTAAAGAAATTAATTATTTTAGAAAATAGCTGTAAAATATTATTGAATATTTGTGTTTTTTCCCCTTAGTGTAGTCAACTGCATTTCTAAGGAAAACTGTTTTTAATGAGATGAAGACTCTGTTTAGAAGGATAAAGAAAATTATTTTGATACAGTTCCATATTTTATTAATTTGATTTCTTTCTGTACTTATTGGTAAAAGTCAACTTTATCTAGGACCAAAGTGGTGATAATGGTGTCTTCCTTATTCTTACCTATTTTTAGGACTAAATTTCTGGTCTTGTTCCCTTTGTTCAAAGAAGCTTAATGTTAAAGAAATAAAATCATATCAAATGTTAAAGTGACTTTACTAAACTGGATTTTATCCATTTTATGTTGGTGACAAGTTCTGGATGCAAGATCCATAAGAGACTTTTCTTCTTCATTCTTTGCATTAATGTGGAAACATGCATACAAAGAATTCCACAAAAGACTAAGAGTTTGTCATATTCCTGTGGCATTACTGTTTTATTGAATTTTTGTCTGTATCAGGATGTATTTATAAAGGTCATTTCTGACATTTGCTATCAGAAGTATGATTCTTCTCATGGATGAGTAAGATTAATTTCTCAGGCATCCTTTATATGTATTGATCTTAACTAGGTATTGAGTATAAAATGAATGTTTCTTGGATTTTAAGAACTAATACTATTTGTAAAAAGATAATTTTAAGGAATATTTTTTGAAAAATGTTTTTAACTTGTCATGCATATAAATTAACTTATTGGCATTTGTGAAAAATTTTATGATTATAAAATAATATTAGCATTTGAATCAATTCATGAGTTTGATAACAATGAGGTAGGCAGTACAAGTGTTAGGTTCATTTTGCAGATGTGGAAATTGAGGCTCAGAGAATTTTAAGTAATCTGTTCACTGTCAAACAGATAATGTCAAAGGTAGATCTGAATTAAGATCTCTTGACTCCTAGGCTATTGTTCTTTCCACTGTACTCTACTGTCTAGGAAGAGCAATAACTGATGAAAATAATCTCCCTTTTCATTTCTCTGCATATATTAATAGAAAACACGTGGACACATAGTACTGCTCTTAGAAAGAAAAAGTTATCATGTTTCAGGATACTTATGTGATAGGAATCAAGTAATATGCTAACTATTTTTCATGTTTTGATGATTTCAGAGAATTTGCTTATTCTCAGGCCTCTGGTGGACGACCCAGTGCTACCAAAGTTATGGTGGTTGTGACAGATGGTGAATCTCATGATGGCTCTATGTTGACAGAAGTTATTGGTCAATGCAATGATGACAGCATACTTAGATTTGGCATAGCAGTAAGTAACTTAAAAAATGTCCTCTTCAACTCTGAAACCCTTTGATCTTCCTTGAACTTTGAACATTGTATTAATTTTTAATTCTTTTAGAAAAAACACCAGTATTTCAACATATTTATTCACAGAATCACAAAGTTTATTTCAAAAATCTTTCTGTTCTAATAGCATTGAATAAACATTAAAACATTTATTGTCCTAACCATTTACCGTTTTTTCCAGCATCATTGTGTGTAGCATTATACCTTCTTTACATTCTTTCTTAAGAAATGCTCCTTACTTGGGAACTGATCCAGCCATTCTGGAGAGCAAATTTGGAACTATGCCCAAAAAGCTATAAAACTGTACATAATCTTTGATTCAGCAATGCCACTACTAAGTTTGTATCCCAAAAGACATTTAAAAAGGAAAAAGAGCTGTTTGTACCAAAATATTTATAGCAGCTTTTTTGTACTTGTTAAAAGTTGGAAATTAAGAGGATTCCCATCAATTGGGATATTGCTAAACAAACTGCAGTATCTGATTGTGATGGAATAGTTTTGTGCTATGACAAACAAGATGGTTTTACAGAAATCTGGAAAGACTTACATGAACTGATGCAAAGTGAAGTGAGCAGAACCTGGAGAGCATTGTACACAATGATAGCAGTATTATACAGTGAAGAACTGTGAATGACTTCGTTCTTCTCAGCAATATAATGATCTAAGACAATCCCAAAAGACTCGTGATGACAAATGCCATCTGTCTCCAGAGAAAAATCTGACATTGTCTGAATACAGACTGATACATGCAATGTCATGATCTTTTCCTCTCCCTCTTCCTCTCTTTGCTCTCTTTCCCTTCCTCCCTCTGTCTGTTTCTCTGTTTCTCTCACATTCTTTCTTTTTTATTTGAGTATTTTGGCACAAAGTGACTAAAATGGAAATATTTTACATGATTGCACATGTATAACTTATATTGAATTGCTTACCATCTCAGGGAGAAGGAAGGATAGAATTCAAAACAAAATTTTTGTATATGTTATAATGTTATTTTAACATGTAATTGTGGAAAATAAAATATTATATTTAATTTTTTTAAGTTTTAAACTTAAAAAAGACTTCTATAGGCAGTCATGAAATTCATTTGCAAGTTGGTTATTTGAAGCTTGGAATATATTTTTTGTTAGAAACAATGTTAGTATAGGAAAGTATATTCTCAGGCCAGGTCACAAAATCCTGCAATTCAATACTAAGTGAAACAATCATATCTTTTAATATTGTCCTATGAGAATATGTGTTTGGGCTTCCTTTGTTGTTCTCCCTTATAATAAATAGCAGAGCTTCAGTAGGGCATCCGGGAGACTACCCAAGCTTTATGGGGTGAATACAAGACTTTGACAAGGAAAAGTCTTGATGAGGGCTGTAGCAATTGGAAATGGATATAAGCTAAAGTCATTTTTAAGTCAGATATTTGAAATAGGGGATCACCTGGATTTTCAGTCAATCTATTAGTGAATAATACAAAATAATTGTAAAATGAAGGCATTGGTGTTGTCATTTTTTAGTTGTCCAACTCTTCATGACCCCATTTGAGGTTTTCTTGGCACAGATACTGGAATGGTTTGTCATTTCCATCTCTAGCTCATTTTACAGATGAGGACACTGAGGTAAACCGTGTTAAGTGACTTGCCTAGGATCACACAAATAAGTGTCTGAAGCCAGATTTGAACTCTCAAAGGGTTTTCTTGACTCCAGATGTGCCACTCCATCCACTGCATCATCTAACTATGTAGTAACCTTAAGGTAGCTAAATATAAAGTAATCACGTATGTACAACACTAACAATTTTAGACATCAGCAAAAGCATTTTGGAGAAAGTAGTTGTTTAGCTATGTCCTGAAGGCAGACAGGATTCTTTGAGGCAGGAAGAAAAAGAGACAGTGCATTATAGCCATGGGAGACAGCTATTTCAAAGGCATGGAGGTGGGAGACAGAGAGTCATATGTTTATATTGCTTATACACCATTTTGGAAGGGTTTGAAGTAAGGGAAAAGGGGACAAGACACTCCTGGCTTTATTTTTGTTTATGTGCGTGTGATTATGGAAGATCAATATACCAAGTTAAGTCTATTTTTTTCATTTCATTCAGTATCATATGCTTTATCCTTTTACTCTAGTTTTGCCTTGCCTTATGTTTTCATATTTGGTAATTACTTAAGTGCTTTGAATATCTTAATGTCCATTTTGCTAAAGGATTGTGAGACTTAGTAAACATCTATTTATTTGGTTTATGATTGTGTACAAATAAATGGTCTTCTCTTTACTTTGTTTTTCAGATTTGCAAAGAGGGGGATAATAATTCTTGCCCTTTACTTACTGTTTTTGAGAACTAATATGTATAGAGTGCTTCAAGGCCTTTCAAGTAAAAAAGTAGTCATAGTTTCTTAATAAATAGAAAATTGCTCTATCCATTCTGTAGTTTGAGACTCAAGAGCTCTCTTGTTTAACGTGGAAGTATAGGTGATAAAACCAAAAAGCAGATCATTTATCTGCCAAAGTTCCTTGATAATATATCTCTGCTCTTTCCTAAGTTCTGTTACTGTCAGGAGGGCAGAGGTGAGGACCTAGACATATGGTTTGATTCATTTGTTACTGAGGAATATCAAAAAGTTTGTAGAGGAAATTTGGAATTCATAGATCACAACTTTCTGTTTTTCCCTCAAACTTTTACTAGGTTCTTGGATACTTAAATAGAAATGCACTTGACACGAAAAATTTGATAAAAGAAATCAAAGCAATTGCTAGTACTCCAACAGAAAAATATTTTTTTAACGTTTCTGATGAAGATGCACTCTTGGAAAAGGCTGGGACGTTGGGCGAGCGTATTTTCAGCATTGAAGGTATGGTGATGCTTCCAAATATCTTATCAGTACAATTTCAAGGTTAAACGTATCCATTCTATTAAAGTTTCAGGCAGTGAAGACATTCAGATCAGTAGTAATTAGAGTATGACACTATTCTTCTTTTCAGTGGTTGTTTTTGAGGCTCCTAGAAAGTACATGGGAAGGGTAAATGAAAAATGTATAACTTTGTACAATCAGCTCTTAATTTCATATTTATCCAAGGCAAATTCTAAATTATTGAGTTTAGACTTTTTCAATTGTTCAGTGCCTTGTGACCTCATTTGAGAAGTTTTTTTTTTTTTTTCAAATATATTAGAGTAGTTTGCCGTTTCCTTCTCCAGCTCATTTTTACATATGAGGAAACTGGGGCAAATATGGTTAAGTAATTTGTTCAGGGTCTGAAAACAGATTTGAACCCAGATCTTCCTATCTATTCAACCAATTAGCTGCCAAATTCTAAATACTAGAATATTGGTGAAAATAATAGTAGCTGACATTTATCTAACACAAAGTACTTTATACATGATCTCTCACCTGATTCACCCCCCCCCAAAAAAAAAGTCCAACAAAAAACAAACCCTGTTAGGTAGGTGTTATTATTATTTTTACTTTAAGCAAGACACTCACTTGCCCAGGGTCATACAGCTAACCTGACTCCCAGTCCACCTCTGTAACCAGTAAACTACCTAGCTTTCTATAAAAGCATACTTCTTCTCTCTGTCTTCCAGAACATTTCTTTCCTTTACCTCAAACTCATGTGTGATGTTAATATTTACTAAGTCAGTATTAAGTCTCTTGAAATGATGGAAGTGATGATTACAAGATAAATTCCAAAGATACATAGAAATAATTTAAGAATTATTTGCATTGGTGGGCTTTCTGTGGCACTGCCCCCTACCATCTACCATAAATTTATACAATTAAGAATTAATTAGATTCATACTATATAAATTACTGCCTATTCCAGACATTATATTTTATTATGGAGTTTGACATATTTTAGATAAGATGTACAATGGATTATGGTTAAATATATAAAAATGACAAATTGATTGTTTTAGAATGGGACTCAAAGATTTAACTTTTGCAAAGTCTACTTTCTCATCTCTAAAAATCTTTATGAGATTGATCTACCTATCAGTAGTGGATATATTTAATGAAAATATAAGAAGAGAATAGGCAGGTTTCCACAGATAGTTTCTTATAGCAGACCACATCCTTAACACCACACAATTGCCTAAATGATGTAAACTATATAAAATTCTTGGTTTTGTTCACTGATTATAACAAAGCATTTGACTTGGTAGAACATAATACATAATATTATTTAAGGCTGTCCCCTCACCAGATATCTCCCATGTATATATTAAGATCATACAAGATTCCTTAGTACTCCAAACCACAGAGGTAGCTTCACACAGCAATTCTCTGATTATCATTAATTGAGATATACAACAGGGAGACTATGATCTTCAAAGATGTTCATTTTTCTTTCAGGAAGGGTCCTGAGTAGAATTAGAGGGAAAAGGGAATACCTTTTAAATTGTGAATCACTTCATGTGCTCCTGTTTGCAGAAGTTATGCTGACTTTATCAAGTCCCAGAATGCTATACAACTTCCTTAACAAGCTCAAAAACAACTTACAAGAGTTGGTTAACAGTCTACATAAGGAAAACTTAATGGATGAATAATGATTTTTGTCCAGATTATGAGGTGCAGGTAGATAATCATTCCACTAAGTCTATCAGAACATAGATCTTATTTCCAAGCCTTGTAGATTGACAGCAAACTGGACCCAGAATTAAATGAATCTATCAGAACATACATTTCATACAAGTCTTGCATACTTGCATACTCAGTAAACTGAGCCCGGAATTGATGAAGCTGGATAACTTTTAAAGTATGACTTCACATTTTTAGTGATCCCAACTTGTTCCCTAAAATAAGACATCCATATTTTAAACACTAGTATTCTTTCAGTGATGGTATGTGAATATGAATACTGAATACTTCAAAGAATTCTAATGCTGAATTCTCTAAAGAATCTAAATTGTAGATGACCCAAAGATCTATATATAATATAGAAATATATGACAGACATAATTATAACAGTAATGACTTTTGTACAAGAAATGGCCTAAATTTAATTTGTAGGAAATATATTGTGATAAGAAGAGGTAGGCATAGAAATAGAAAAACTTATCTTTGTGAATTCAGATCTGGTTTCAGGTATTTACTGGCTGTGTGACCCTGGGCAAATCACTTAGCTCCATTTGCCTCAGTTTCCTCATCTGTAAAATGAGCTGGAAAAGGAAATGGCAAACTACTCCAGCATCTTTAGCCAAGAAAACCTCAATGGGATCATGAAGAGTCAAATATTACTGAAAAAATGACTAAACAAACTATTCTGCAACTGAAAATTTGGATCTTTCCCACCCAGGTCTTGAAGTAATAAATGACAAAAATCATGACTTTGCTTTTCATCATTTTTTATCTTTCTTGAGTTGCCCTTGAAACCAACAAGAGCTCCATTTTAGATCTAAGAAATTTAGCAAAGCTAAATAAGCATTCATGAATCTCCAGGAATTCTAAGATCTTTTTTTCTCTATTTAAATGGGGAATTTCAGTTATCTTACTAATTCAAAAATCTAGAAATTTCTCATGCTTTTGGTGAATATAAAGCTTAAGCAAAGTAATATGGCTTAATGAAGAGGGAAGAGTCAAACCTTGGAGACAGGAAGCCTTGGGTTCAAGTCCTGCTCCTGAAACAAATTTGTTGTATAATCATGGGCACATTGATCATTCTTTCAGTGTTCCAGGCAACAGACTGGTTACTGATTTGCACTGGTAGAAGGAATTTTTACTCCTTAAGTTCTTTACCCTGATGAAATTACTAGTTTTCTTCCCTCCCCTCCATTATAAATTGTGTTCCAAATTGATGACATAAAGATCATTTTTAAAAAACTTATTAATTTCTTAGGTACTGTTCAAGGAGGTGATAACTTTCAGATGGAAATGTCACAAGTGGGATTCAGTGCAGATTACTCTCCTAAAAATGTAAGTATATTAGAAGACTTCTATCTTAAACTTCTGGTTTGTTTGTTTGTTTTGGTAAAAATTTTGTAGTCATTTTTATCATTTTGATAATGAATGCACCAACCTACCATGAAGGATGTTTTGGAGTAGGGTTTCTGATTTCTACATCTTTAATAATCAGTTTGCTCTGTTGCCATCTATTAAATGTGGGATAATGACTTTAGTAATAATAATAATGACTTTCCCCCTTTCCCATTATAAATTTCTGTGAAATACAAAATATGATTACATATGTGAAAATTTCTTGAGCACTTTAGAGCATACATATTATTTTCATTCAAGTAATTGGAATTTCCTATGAAATAGAAATTGGGGTCATATGATAATAAATCATTGGGAATATGCATTAAAAACATAAAGTCCAGCTATCACTGTCATCAAGTCAAGTTCTAATACATTAAAATATTTTTCTAAGCCATAAAGTAGAAATTATTTTGAAAAGGCTGAGTTAACAACAAATCACAATATGCTCAGGCTGGTAGAGTTGATCTTAAAACTCAGGGCACTCCAATTATTCCTTTTTCTTTGCTCTGCAGGTTCTTCCTTAGTTAAACCTTTAAAAGAGTTCAGCAGGGTAGACACCACTGTCCCTATTAAGGACTTAGCACTGCAGTACTTAGCCTTGGTAACTGTTCTTTATACTTCACTTATTCACATCCCATCTTTCCATAGTTAGATGGGGCTAGAGGAAAGGGAAAATAAAAGGAGTCACTGCATATTGTCTGTGGCACAGAACATCCAAAAAGTCTATTACCATGTCAAAACAACAGTTCTTTCTGAAGGAAGAATGGGCCAACAGTTCTTTAAATACATCTCATCCTATTACCCCTTTTCTCTAGCTCATGCCCTTAGAATGGTACTGCTGATTTTCCTAGTTATTATTTTGTTTGAGTAAATTTGAGTTTGGGAGTCAAAATAATATATTTCTAGATTTTAGATTTATTTTAAGATCAAAATGAGAGATGTTCAGCTTTAAAATACAGTACATAAAAGTTTCACCATTTAATGATTATAAATCCCTGGTTTGCATTATAAATCCCTGGTTTGCATTATTGACAGTATGTATGTGACTACCTAAATCCTCTCCTCATAACCCATGATATTCTACTCCTATATTTATGAGATGGGATATCACAATTAGATATATCTTTAATGGCTTCATTTAGTAAAAGTCTGCTGAGAAGGAGAGGTGTTGACATGATAGGTCAAATACCAGTTAAGAAAGTGATCTACTAAGGAGATAGATGAGATAATAAGATTATCATACCTTTGCTTTATTTGCCAACTACACTTTTTGGAGCATGTGAAATCTAAAATATAATATCCAGCCTTCCTACTCAACTTATTCATGGGGATTCTATATTTCCATAATTCTGTATTCCTGGAGAATGTTGGAACAAAACCTTGGTGAATGGAGGGAGTGTCTACTAGGAAATAGCTCGTTGTTGTGAACTTATATAATAGGTTTGGCTGCTCCCTAAAACCTGATCATGTTTTTTAAAAGTTTCACATAACTTGGCTTGTCTTTAATAAGAATGTTTAGGCTTGTTGACTCTGTAACCATAACCATTTGTTTTATGTTAAACATTTTCTGTTGAATTCAGACATAGTTTAACCTAATGATTCAACTAACCTGTTTTTCCAAAGTAAAATTTATTAATAATCTTCATTTTATAATCATTTAAAGGGTGTTCTGACACTGGGTGCAGTTGGGGCATATGCCTGGAGTGGAACAGTTGTGCAACAGATACCCCATGGATATTCCATCTTCTCCCGACAAGCCTTTGAAAAAGTTCTGCAAGATAGAAATCACAGTTCATATTTAGGTAAGATATAGCATTATTTAGCCTCAGAACATCTCAGTTTTGTGAAATTGTTTTCTTGTTACTCTTTACTTAGCTAGTTCATCTGCTAACTGTTCCACCATATTGATTTACTCCTCTATGAAACCTTTTCTAAATTAACTCATGGCCCTACATATTAACTTTCTAATTATGTGCCACCTTTACTTTTGAATAACTTTATTTATCTTTGTTGATATCTATCAGTTTGACATTATAAATTAGATTATAAACAATTTGAGAGAATAGAGGATGAGGTGGGGAGGATGTTAATCCTTTTGGAAACCTAGTGAGGAAACTCCCTTTACAAATGCTGATTGACAACTATTCTGCAACTTAGAATGTCAAATATTTTCTTAGAGTACCAAGAGAGGTTAATTAACTTGCTCACATCACTCACAGGAGTGCTATAGTCTGCTCCAACTTGCTTGGGATCAAATGATTCGATTTTCATTGTGAGCATTTACACTTCATAAAGTCACTACAAATCAGGGCATAATTTATTTTTTGTTGATTATCTGGACTTATAAAAGTGTTAATAATGAAGTTTAAGCTTAAAATATACTACATAATCCCCAATCCAATCATTAAACATTTACCAGCAGATCCCTACATTGCTCCATAAATCTTGCTGGAGTTTAGGAGTGCATTAAAAAGTTTTTGGAATGAAATCATCACCAAACTAGAGACTTGGTGACTGTAGGCTAAATAATAATTAACAGTAATAATAATTAACTTTTTTAAAGTTCGCAAAGTTATTTATATCCATTCACTTGAACTACACAACACCTCTGGTTAAACACAACCAGTCTATATAAAAAACTATGTAAATCTAGGTCTTCTAGACTTTCAGGGTATACCTTCCTTTAAAATGATGAAATGTTATCTTGCTAGTATTCAGTTGTTTTCAGTCATGTATAGTTCTTCGTGAGCCCATTTTGGGGTGTTTCTTGGGCAGAGATACTTTAGTGGTTTGCTATATCTCTAGTTCATTTTATAGATGATGAAACTGAGGCAAACAAGTGACTTGTCCGGGGACATATAGCTAGTTGAGTTGAACTTGGGTCTTCCTGATTCCAGATTTGGTATTCAATCTATTGAATCACTTAGATGTCCTGGAATATTGTTATGGAATCCTAAAACTTTAAGATACTGCTAGAATATTAGGATCATAAATGTATTGTTACTTATTGCCTCCTAAAATGGAAGAAATCATCCCTAGCAATGATTACAGTGGATAATATTCATATGCTGTCATGAAGTTCTTGGATTTTTTGCTCCCATGATGATAATATTAGAGGATCTGAGATGGAAGGACCCATTCCTTCCTTTTAACATGTTTATTTTATACTCATACATGACCTACCATTTTCTGTGGTCTCAGCCAGAAGTTCCTAAATTAAGTGTGGAAAGACACATAGTCATTCCATCTTCCTAACCAACCTGCTCCATTGGTGTCTACTCAATGAGAATGTTCTTGGTATTACGAGTCCAGAAAAATCTTGGCAGCCTTCTTTGGCAACATCCCACTACCTTGTGCAAACATCCTTATGATCAGATGATGAGTGCCCACAAACCCATTAGACCTACCTTTTCTTGATTGTCATATGGCAAGAATTTAGCTGCATAAGATTTGTTATTTGGATGAAGTTTCTTATAATCCATTTACATGTGTCCTTTTGGATTATGTCCTTTATAATTATAAAAATTATAACATTTTTATCTTTTAAAAATTATGACACCTTTCTTCTTATTGTAAATGTTCATTTGAACAAATCCTTAGACTTCTAATAATCTATTGTTTGATACAAATTGCCCTTAAGAAATTAGTCATGATTTTGGATACTTAAAATGTTTCCTGTATAGATCATTTCCCTGGTCTTAACAAAATCTTGTTTGCCTAGAATTTATCTTCTATTTTTCTTTAGTTTTCCTTAATACGGATATCAGAGTCATTTCATAGGCACATATACCTAGAACTGAGAAGGCATGGGAGGGCAGATTGCCTCAGGGATCATCTAGTTGAAGTGCTTCATTTTTTAGATAAAGAAGTAGGAGTTGGAAAGACCCCAGCTTTTGGGATAAGTACTCACTATTTGACAAAAACTGCTGGGATAATTGGAAACTAGTGTGGAAGAAATTAAGGCTGGACCCACACCTAACACCGCATACCAAGATAAGATCTAAATTGGTTCATGATCTAGATATAAAGAGTGATATTATAACCAAATTAGAGGAACATAGGATAGTTTACCTCTCAGACCTGTGGAGATGGAATAAATTTATGTCCAGGGAAGATCTAGAACTTTTAATTAAACACCAGATAGATAATTTTGATTATATTAAGTTAAAAAGTTTCTGTACTAACAAAACTAATGCAGACAAGATTAGGAGGGAAGCATCAAATTGGGAAATCATCTTTACATTTAAGGGTTCTGATAAAGGTCTCATCTCAAAAATATATAGAGAATTATCTCACATTTATAAAAATTCAAGCCATTCTCCAATTGATAAATGGTCAAAGGATATGAACAGACAATTTTCAGATGATGAAATTAAAACTATTTATAATCATATGAAAAGGTGCTCCAAATCACTATTGATCAGAGAAATGCAAATTAAGACAACTCTGAGGTACCACTACACACCTGTCAGATTGGCTAAAATGACAGGAAAAGATAACAATGAATGTTGGAGGGGATGTGGGAAGACTGGGACACTGATGCATTGTTGGTGGAGCTGTGAACGGATCCAACCATTCTGGAGAGCAATTTGGAGCTATGCTCAAAAAGTTATCAAACTGTGCATACCCTTTGACCCAGCAGTGTTTCTATTCGGCCTATATCCCAAAGAGATCTTGGAGGAGGGAAAGGGACCCACATGTGCAAGAATGTTTGTGGCAGCTCTTTTTGTGGTGGCTAGAAACTGGAAACTGAGTAGATGCCCATCAATTGGAGAGTGGCTGAATAAATTATGGTATATGAATGTTATGGAATATTATTGCTCTGTAAGAAACGACCAACAGGACGATTTCAGAGAGGCCTGGGGAGACTTGCATGAACTGATGCTGAGTGAGATGAGCAGAACCAGGAGATTGTTGTACACGGCAACAACAGTACTATATGATGATCAATTCTGATGGACATGGCTCTCTGCAACAAAGAATTGTCCCAAACCAGTTCCAATTGTTCACTGAAGAAAACCATATACACCCAGAGAGAAGGATGTGAAATATGGACCACAACATAACATTTTCATGTTCTCTATTGATGTTTGCTTGCATTGTATTTCCTTTATCGGATTATTCTCTTATAGATACGATTTCTCCTGAAAAAAAAAATGATGTGTGGCAATAACTATACATATATTCGATTTAAGTATTCTAACATAATTATCATGTAGTGGATATCCTGCTATCTAGGGGAGGGGTGGGGAGTAGGGGGGAAAAATTTGTAACAGAAAGCTTTGTAAGGGTTAATGTTTAGGAATTACCCATATATATGTTTTGCAAATAAAAAGTATTAATAAAAAAAAGAAATAGGAGTTGGCAGGTTATGTGACTGGCACATAAGTGCCAGAAGTGGGATCTGAATCCAAGTTCTCTGACTTGAGAGACTATGTTTTTTCCCACTATATTATGCCATTTTCTGGTTACTCACTTTTTTCTTTTTTGAAATGCCATTTAAAGTGTAGCTACTTTTACAAATATTTTTCTTTTTGATCTCTAATGTTTATTCATCTCTCCTTTGGGAAGGAGGAATGGCATTTATATCACTCAGTAAATGGAGGTTGTAAACTATTTTCTTCTCTCTCAGACATATGACACAGTTCTAAGCATCTTTAATTGTGTTGTAAAATCATAAACTTTTGATCAAGTGGGAATTCAGTTCAAAGTGCCAGCTGGGGAAATTCCATCATGTTCATTTCACTGAAAAACTATGGAAATCTCTAGTAGATGCCAGGTTGTATCTAATGGAGGAGTTCCTTATTTTCAGTAAAATGAGTTCCTCACACAATCTGTCTGTGTAGATACCATTCTAGGTGGATGAATCCAAAAATCTCCTGTCTCTATATTACTACTTCCCCTGCTCCCCGCCACAGCAACATTTTCTAATGGCTCACTGTTTTGAGGGAAAATTTATCTTAAGTCTGGTCTGACTTTTGTTTTAAAACCATCTAATATACCAATGATAATGCGTCCATTATGCAAACAAGGCATATTAACGAACTTATTTAAGGACACATAGCCAGCTTATAAGTGAAGGGGAAGGGAAGAACATATTTTTCAATTAGTAAAAATAACATGAGAGGATGGAGGATATCAGGAAAGGAACCAGTTTTTGCCAAGATTAGAAGCATGGAATTTTGTAGGAATGAGAGAAAATTCCCCAGATTGGGGGGTAGCATGCTGAAAAGTTAGAATCTAAATCTGCATCTCCGGCTATTAACCATAGAAGAGTCCTGCCTGGGAAGTTCTTCCAGTCTCATAAAAAATGAATTTTATACTAGAAAGTATAAAAGCATTCTTTCCGTCTTCAATAAAGCCAAGACTCCTGGTGGTCATGTGGTATAACTAAACATTGTTCAATTCTAATAAATGTATCGAAATGTATACAATTCTTAAATGATCAATCAAGACTTGATGCCTAATGGTTTGCTTTGTCACTGTTTCAACATGTATTATCTGATTAAAATATTTTACAATCAACAAATACATCTACTTACTACTTCTAGCTAGCTATCATTTACATATTTTTTAATGTTTGCTAAGTGCTTTGAAATATTACTGCATTTTAACTGAGAGATAGGTGGTATCATTAGCCAGCCCTATTTGACAATTAGGAAATTGAAGTAGGGGTTAAGTGTCTTGCCTAGGGTCAAAAAGCTGCTTGATATCTGAGGCTAGATTTAAATACCCGTCTTCCTGATTCCAAGTTCAACATTATCCACTGCACAATTTCCTTATAGGTTCTTATATCTTAGATGCTGTGCTATCTGCTAGAGATACAAAAATGACCTGATATAGTTTAATGTGCAAAGCAACATGTACACATATAAGTAAATATATATAATAAAGTCACAATATTATTAACAGCAATAACAATGTTAATGTTATATAATTAATATTAATTAATAATATGAATAGATAACAATTAGTTACATTAATAGTAATGAGATTAATAATTTTCATCTTATGAACAAATAATATTAATATAAATAAAACAAAATATAAAGCTAATCATAGGACCTTATATTTCAAACTGGAAAAAATCTCAGAGACCTGTCCTTTGGTCCAAGGTCTCATTTATTGCTGGATTAACTATTTTTGCTGTGTCTTTTTATTGCCTAGGATATTCTGTTGCAGTTATTTCTACTGGTGACAGTGTCCATTTTGTTGCTGGTGCTCCCCGGGCAAATTATACTGGCCAAGTAGTGGTGTATAGTGTTAATGATGATGGTAATACTACAATCATTCAGTCTCACAGAGGTGACCAGGTAAGCTCCATCATTTTGATTGGTGACATAAGTCTATGGTACTCTGGTTTCATAGGCTCATGCTTGCATACGAGCCACATGACAGCAGCAGGTACATTACTAATGTCATACCCCTTGTTGAGGAAGGGTTTTGCCAGATCATGGGATTCATAGATTTCATACCTTCCTATGGGTCACTGATTCCACCCTCCTCATTTTCTGGGTTAGGACACTGAGACCCAGAGAGGTTAAGCAACTTGGCCACAGTGATACAGCTAGGGAATGTCTGAGGTGAAGTTGGAAAACGGAGCTTCTCAACTTTAAAGACTATTTACTAATTACTATACAAGATTGAATCTCAGAAGGTTAAAATTAAAAGAGGGAAGTTATGAAAGCATTTTTTGGAAAATATATGTCTTCCATAAGTATAAGGATAGGGTTTTTTGTTAAAACCCAGATTAAAATATTCCACTTTTCTATATAGGGAGTTATTCAGGTGTAAGCATTCATACTTCCAGCTAGGAATGGAAATACAGCACTTTAGGAGACAGTAGAAATAATGATGGTACCTTATGGAGGAGGCATGACCTCATCACCTTGGTACTTATGAGCAGGGATATAGTGCATACGTAGCCAGAATTTAAAGGTACTGGGATGAGGAGACATCTCAATCCATAGATAAGTAAATGTAGTACATGAAAGTCAGAATCTTAATATCAAATGTGTTCATTTCAGATTGGATCCTACTTTGGCAGTGTGGTGTGTTCGGTTGATGTAAACAGAGATAATATTACAGATGTGCTTTTGGTGGGTGCACCGATGTTCATGAATGATCTTAAGAAAGAGGAAGGAAAGGTCTACTTATTCACTATCACAAAGGTAAAGCCACAGGAAAAAAAATAATTATATTTAACTCCATATAGCAATATTCAAAGAAAATGCATCTGTGATGGGAAAAATCTTCAACTACTAATTGTAATTGCTTTGTCTGCTTATTCACTTAATAGATGTAGCTATGAAGATATAGTTTAAAAAGTCTCACAACTTAGTTTAGCTCTTAGTTTTATGAATGGTGCCTAGCTTAGTGTCATTTCTTAATGGGGGAGGGGATTGCAGCAGCAGCACAGTCTAACAGTTGTTTTTCCTTAATTCTTGCTTTCCCATTATCATCATTTTACAGTGAAGAATAGTTGCATCAGGCGCTTTGGAAATTTTTATATTAACCCAGATGTATTCTGCATTAGTTTTTCAGGAAATTCCATTTCTTGGTGTAAGAGTAAATTATATGTCCAGCTCTCAGGATTTCCAATCCTTCCACATAAAATTTGCTAGTATGTGCTACATCCCTAAAAACCAAGGGTGTTACATTCTGGGCCTGCATTCGCTGAACGCATGCTTGTGATGATCCCCGATGAGCTAAAGCAGTGGATGGGTATTAAGTGTAGTCAAAGAAGAAGGTAAAAAAAATGAGGAAAGCAGATCCACTGATGATCTAGAAGATTAATTGGATATAGAAGGGAAAGGGAAGGGTGATGGAAAGAGAATCTGAGATCTGTTTAGTGAAGAATAACATTTATTTTTTTTTAAGTCCATGCCTATTTCATTGAATTGCAGACTCCTAGAGCTAAAAAAAATAACTCATCATGTCATTGTTAAGTAGTTGGTTAAAATTAACAGAAGTATCCATATTTTCACTAAAATTATTTATACAATATAGGGGATTGTTTACATAGTGTGAAATAGTATTGCAAGTAAGCTGTAATGCTGCATCTACTTCTTGAAATTTTCACAAAAATAGCAGAATTTCAGAAAGTAGAATTTTGCATCAAAAAAATCTATATTCTTGTTTGCAAACATATCAGAGGAGAAAGTATCACTTGATACTTGACTAGAGGTCAATAATGAATTTGAGGCAAGGGGGAAGAAGAGAGAGAGTGCGGGAGAAAGGAGAGAATGAGGGAGAAGGAGAAGAGAGAACAAGGAAAGAGGTTTTTTTCCTCTTTTGATAAAGTCTTTAAACATTTTTTCCTGTCTTGTCACAAAATAAGAAAACAATGTCGTTCATAAGATATCCCCCTCTCTAGGCAATTTAATTCAACAAACAAATAAATGCCTATATTTATGAAAAGCCATAAGGTATAGTGAGCAAAAAGTTAATCTTGGAATCAGGGACAGCTAGGTACAAATCCTACTTCTTATATATACTGCCTGTGAGTGAGATTTTTAACTTCTCAGTTTTAACTAACTTGCCCAGGGTCCCTCAGCTGCATTAAGTGTCTCAGGCTAGACTTGAACTCAGGTCCTCCTGATTCCACATTTGGTACACTGAGTCATCTAGCTGCTCCTCAAAACAATTCTTTAGGATTATAAATCACAGAGAAAATGCTGAACTGCCTCTAGAAGTAATTACCATATGAAAAATTCTCTTTCTTCCACTTGTCCCTCTTCTCCTCCTCCTCCCAATACCCTGTCTTCCATCCTATCCCCCACAAATGTACACACTGATGAAATCACAGTTTTAGAGCATTAAAAAAGAAAGAAAAGGGGCAGTTAAGTGGTTCAGTAGATAGAGCACCAACCCTGAAGTCAGGAGGACCTGAGTTCAAATTTGATTTCAGACACTTAACACTTCCTAGATGTGTGGCCTTGGGTAAGTCACTTAACCCCAATCACCTCAGCAAAGAAAGAAACAAAGAAAGAAGAAAAAGAAAGAAAATGCCAAGCACACAGTTTTGCAAAGATAAAATAAGAGCCAGTCTTGCTTTTAAAAGATGGCATAATATATTAGGCAGAAATTGGCAGCTTAATGCTTCTCTATACATATCTGCCCTTAAAAAAGTTTTATTGATAATTTTGATTTTTATACCATATTTATTTCTCCATATGTCCCCAATCCCATTGAAACCTCTCTTGCAATGAAGAGTAATAGGGAAAATTAACCAACAACCTCACACACAATTGGAAAAATATCAATTGTTCATGACTGAGCCAAGCTAATATAATATAATAAAAATGATAATTCTGCCTAAATTGGTCTCTACACACAGACACACACACACATACATGCACACACCTAACACATGTGGCAGAATACATTAATTCCACACTTGGCATTCCTCACTTCTCTACTAAAAGAAGATAATGCTAAGTATTGGTTTGGGATCCAGATTTGCCATTTCAACTAATCTGAGTTCAGCTCTCTTTTGGTGTTGCTTTCAAGTATATGATTATAGCAATGATGAATATTAATCAATCCTCCTTATTTTGCTTACTTAGCTCTTACATAACATCATACAAATCTTCCCATTTTTATTTTTACTATGTTCCTCATATTCATCCTTTCTTATGATGAAATATTCTATTATAGTCATATGCCAAAATTTGTGCTGCTATTTGCCTTTTAAAAATGAAGGCTAAATTAACATGTTATATTTACTTTAAATTCTTTAAATATTTCAAGAATTCTTTACTAAGAGTTCATCCTATTTGCCTTAAGGATATAATACAAATCCCCATACAAATGTTTAGAGCATTTCATTTCACAATCTGACTCCAGCCTACTTTTCTACACTTATTAAGTGTCCTTCCTCAAAAATACTACTTGGTCTATAATTTTCTTTCTCTGTTTTAGTTCTTCCTGGTTTAGGTATCAATACCATATTTGTGCCATAGAAAGAATTTGGCAGGACCCCTTTACCTGTTTTTCCAAATAGTTTACATTGTATTGTAATTAATTGTTCTTTAAATGTTTTGTGGAATTCTCCTGTGAATTCATCTGATCCTGGAAATTTTTTCTTAGAGAGTTCATTAATGGCTTGTTCAATTTATTTTTTTCTAAAATGGGACTATTTAAGTAATTTATTTCTTCTTTTGTTAATCTGAGCAATTTATATTTTTGTACATCTTCAACCATTTTGGTTAGATTGTCAAATTTGCTGCCATACAGTTGGACAAAATAGTTCCTAATTATTGCTTTAATTTCTTTTTCATTGGTGTTAAGTTCACCCTTTTCACTTTTGATGCTGATGATTTGATTATTTTCTTTTTCTCATTAAATTAACCAAAGGTGTATCTATTTTGTTGTTGTTTTTTTTTTCATAAAACCAACTCTTAGTTGTATTAATTTATTCAATCATTTTCTTAGTTTCAATTTTATTAATCTCTCCTTTGAGTTTCAGAATTTCTAATTTGGTATTTAATTTGAGGTTTTTAATTGGTTTTTTTCCTAGCTTTTTTAGTTGCATGCCCAATTTATTGATCTCCTCTGTTTCTATTTTATTCATGTAGCTATTCAGAGGTATGAAATTTCCCCTAACACTGCTTTGGCTGCATCCCATAGGTTTTGGTGTGTTGTCTCATTGTCCTTCTCCTGGGTGAAATTTTGGATTTTTTCTGCGATTTGTTGTTTGAGCCACTAATTTTTTAGAATTAGATTATTTAATTTCCAATTGATTTTAGTCTATCTTTCTCTGCCCCTTTATTAAATATAATTTTTATTGCATTATGGTCTGAAAAGGAAGCATTTACTATTTCTCCCTTTCTGCATTGTGAGGTTCTTATGGCCTAATACATGGTCAGTTTTTTTTTGTGTAGGTGACATGCCTTGCCAAGAAAAATGTATTTTCCTTTCTATCCTTATTTAATTTTCTCCAGAGGTCTGTCATACCTATGTTTTCTAGGATTTTATTAATCACTCTAGTTTTTTTCTTGTTTATTTTGTGGTTAGATTTGTCTGATTCTGAGAGAAGGTTGAGGTCCCCACTAGTGTGGTTTTACTGTCTATTTTTTCCTGTAACTGGCATCTACATTCAGTATCGTTATTACTTCATTGTTTATGGTAACCTTTATCAAGATGTACTTTTTCTTCCTTATATTTTTAATTAGATCTATTTTTACTTTTGTTTTATCTGAGATCAGAATTGCCACCTCTGCTTATTTTTGCTTTTTACTTCGGCTGAAGCATAATAAATTCTGTTCCAGCCTTTTATCTTTATTCTATATGTGACTCTCTGTGTCAAATGTGTTTCTTGTAAACAACATATTGTAGGATTCTGTTTTTAATCCATTCTACTATTCCCTTGCATTTTATGGGAAATTTCATCCTGTTCACATTCAACTATGATTACCAGTTCTGTATTTCCCTCCAACCTATTTTCTCCTCTTTCTATACTTTTGTTCTTCATACCCTGTCCTTAGTAGTATTTTTAACCCATCCCATCCACTATCTTATCTTCTGTCACCCTTTGTCCCTTTCTCTTACCTTTTTTCCCTGTTTCTGCCCTCCCTTCTATACTGTCCCTCCTTTTTCTTTCCTCTTTTTTTCCTGTTACTTTATAGGGTTAGATAAATTTCTATACCCAATTGAATAATTGTTTTCCCCTCTTAGAGCCAAAATTGATGAGATCAAGACAATGCTCATGTGATTTAATTTGTCCCATTATACTTCCCTTTTCCTCTTTTTCCAGTACAGATCTTTTTCTAGCCCTTAATGTCTTTTTCTTTAATATCATCACATCAGAGTCCATTCACAACCATACACTCTGTCCATATGATGCCCCCCTTTGTTTGCCCCAATTACAGATAAAGTTCTCAAGAGTTACAGATATAATTTTCTCATCTAGGGAGGTAAACAGTTTAACCTTTAAATAACATATATTTCTCCCTGTTTACCTTTCTATGTTTATCTTGAGTCCTGTGTTTGTAGTTTGAATTTTCTGTTTAATTCTGGTTTTTTTCAATAGAAATAATTGAAAGTCTCTTACTTCAATAAAGATCCATCACCTCCCCTGAAAGATGATGCTGAGTCTCATTGGGTAATTAATTCTTGGTTGTAATCCTAGATCCTTTGCCTTCAAGAATATGGTATTCCAGGCCCTCCAGTCCTTTATTGTAGAAACTGCCAGATCCTGGGTAATTCTAAGTGTTGCTCCTTGATGTTTGAATTGTTTTTGTCTGACAGCTTGCAGTATTTTTTCCCTTGAGATTGTAGTTCTGGAATTTCACAACAGTGTTCCTTGGGGTTTTCCTTGTGGGATCTCTTTCCAAAGGTGATTTATGGATTCTTTTGAAGAATATTTTCCCCTTTGATTCTAGAACATCAGGGAAGTTTTCCTTGATGATCTCTTGAAGAAAGCTATCCAGGGGGCAGCTAGGTGGTGCAGTGGATAGAGCACCAGCCCTGAAATCAGGAGGACCTGAGTTCAAATCTGGTCTCAGACACTAAACATTCCCTAGCTGTGTGACCCTGGGCAAGTCACTTAACCTCAATTGCCTCAACAAAAAGCAAAAGAAAGAAAGAAAGAAAAATAAAAGAAAAATAAAGCTATCCAGGCTCTTCTTTTGGTCATGGCCTTCAGGTAGCCAATAATTTTTTAAGTGTCTCTTCTAGATCTATTTTCCAGGTCAGGTGTTTTTCCAATGAGATATTTCACATTTTCTTCCATTTTTTTCATTCTTTTTAGTTTGTTTGACTGATTCTTGCTGTTTCACAAAGTCATTAGGTTCCATTTGCCCCATTCTAGTTTTTAATGCGTGATTTTTTTCAGTTAGTTTTTGTATCTCTTTTTTTCCATTTGGCTAATTCTACTTTCTGAAGGTACTGTGGATTTTTTTTTTCCTGAGGCAATTGGAGTTAAGTGACTTGCCCAGGCTCACACAGCTAGGAAGTGTTAAGTGTCTGAGGTCAGATTTGAACTGCTCCTCCTGACTTCAGGGCTGGTGATCTATCTTCTGCGCCACCTAGCTGCCCTAGCCAGTTGTATTTTTTAAAGAGTTGTTTCCTTTGGACAATTTTTTTCCTTCCTTTTCCAAGCTATTGACTCTCTCTTGCATACTTCTTTCTTTTCTCATTTTTATTCACCTTTTTTATTTGCCTTTTTAAAGTCTTTTATTAACACTTTTAAGAAGCCTTTTGGGGTTTGAGACCAATTCATATCACTCTTTGAAATTTCTTTTGTGGACATTTTGTCCTCATTTAAGTTGGTATTGTGGTCTTCTCTTTCATCAGAGTTTCTTTCTATGGTCAAGATTCTTTTCTGTTTCATGCTAATTTCCTTTACTTTTCTTTTGGTATTTCCTGTTTTTCTTTTTTACTTTTATGGTCAAGCTCTGCTTCTGGGGTAAACAGAGTGCTGTCCCAAGTTTCCTGTGCAGCTCTGAGCTGTGGCTTTGAGCACCAGGGTCCCTTATTTTTGTAGGGAGAAGCTTTGCTTGCTCTTTTCAGGAAACAGCTGGTTTCCCAAAGATTGCCTTCTGAACTGGGACTAGAGGCTGACCCACTGATCTGCTTCTCTATTGATCCAGGACCAAAGGTCTCAGTTGCTGATTTGTTGTGATTAAGACCCTCTAAATGGCTTTCTCAGATTCTGTCTGAGCTGAGCTGAACACTCTTTTCACTCCAGTGAGACTGACAGACAGTACCTTTTCAATTTTATGTCTTAGAATCTTTACTTCCTTGAAGGTTTAACTCTGGTGCTTAGGAGAAACAGTTTTTGATTTTGTCTAATTATTAGTGTTCTTTTCTTTTGCAAGCTACCTTGTATATTTTTGTATTCATATGTAACACATGTTCTGGTGCTATTCTCCTAACTCCAACTTGAACTGACCCTTTGAGTCCTCAAGGAGTAGGCAAGTAGAGGTTAATGCTTGAATAGTTGAGATCTTTTAAGGCTATAGCTCATAAACCCTGACTTTTTTTTTCTCCTTTGGTTAATATTGGATATCATTTAATCAGCTGGGCTTAATGAACTTTAGTCAAGTACATTTATCAGGGAAGCTAGATGACATGGTGGATAGAATGCCAGGCCTGAAGCCAGGAAGACTCATCTTCCTGAGTTCAAATCTGGCCTCAGATACTTTATTAGGTGTGTGATTGTGAGCAAGTCACTCATTTTCATATCTATGAAATGTAGTTTCCTCATCTTCAAAGCTGATGAAGGAAATGTCAAATCACTCCAATATTTTTTGCTAAGAACTCCAAATGGAGGTCACAGAGTCATACATAACTGAAAAATTATTAAACAAGAGCAGAATTATGGTTATTAAAGTAGTACATAATAAGAAGACTTGCTATAAAGCATACACCCAGAAATCTGTAACATTGTCAAAACAACATATATAAACAAGATCAGAATTATATTTATTTATTAAGGCAGAATAGAACAAGATGACTTCATATAAAACACACACCCCAGAAATCTGTAACACTCTCAAAACATCATATATAAAGTCTAGTGGAAAATGAACTCAAACTTAGGGAATACATTTGACAAATGTGATATGAGTACTCTCAAAGTCATTTTGTCCAGATTCCTAAAGATATCCCCTTAGGTATAGTGGAACTTTTCTAGCAGGCTTTAAGCTGCTTTTTCTTAGTGTGTCTAGTTTGATCTTGGATCCTGAGGCAGACCATGCTCCAGCTGTTCTGAGGATGCTGTAAGGACTGAGAGGTTAAAGGGAAATCCCCAGTACTTTGCCCCTCTGAAGTTCATATGGTCTTCCTGTGGTTGAGGTAGGGGAAGGAGGTGGTCATGGCCAGTGCTTTTCTTCCATTACTCCTTCCCATGTGTTCCTTTTTAGAAATTTAGCTGGAACTTCCCCGTCATGATTTTTACTCATTAAACTACTATCTTTAAAAGTAGCGAACTTTATTATAAACAAGCCTTATAAAATATAACTTTCTCAATCAATCTGTGCAGACATTCTATTGCATGTAATTGTAATACCTTTGATTGATTTATTCAGCAGAGATGCCTGGCTTTTGTTTTCACCTGGTTCACATCACTGCTTGATTAATATCATTTCCTGGCAAAGGTATTGGGATGTAACATATTTTACATTTACATGTAAATATACATGTTTAGGCTTAGTGGAGGAGATAATTGATTTGGCTGAATCATCATCATCATCTTTATACAGATATTTAGTATCCTTATAATAATATATGTAAAATTCTTGAATGCAAGTGGAGATACTTTAATTTTATTCTCTATATCATATTAGTACTTAGCACAGTACCTTGTAAATAGTAGGTATTAAATTAGTTTTACTTGAGTTTGAAATTCTTTGTCATGAAATTAGCAGGAGCTATAATTCAGGACAGGAAAAAAATTTTTTTGCTTATAAATGTGAAGTGAGGACAAAGAAAGACTTTCCCCCCTTACCAACTCTTTTGTTGTTCATTCATGTCATCAAAAGAGTCATGACCTCTTTGGGGGTTTTCTTAGCAACAATAATGAAGTGGTTTGCCATTTCCTTCTCCAACTCATTTTATAGATGAGAAAACCAAGGAAAACAATCATGTAGCTTGATAAGTGTCTGAGGCCAGATATGAAATCAGGTCTTCTTGATTCTAGGCTCAGAACTCTATCCACTATGTCACCTAACAGGCCCCTCACCAATTTTAATTCTATAGTCTGTTAATTTAGTGTAGTAGCTCATGGATGGGGGTGAAAACTACACCTATGTTTTCATTGGTATAGGGAATTTCCAGATAAGAAACCTCTCTCTTTAATTCATGTCATCCCTTCTCTGTAACTTTCCAGATTTGTGGAGTTAGCCAGAGCACTGAGAGCTTAAAGAACTTGACCATGGTGATATAGCCAAATATGTGTCCGAGATGAAACATGACAGCTCTTCCTTACTCTTCTTAGAGCCAGAAACTTTTCAAATATAAATTCCCTGTATTGAGAGCAGAAGGGTCTAAAGATCTCATTTTAAGGTTTTGAAGTATAATCTTTCCCAGAGGCTGTCACCAAAGGATCCCTTGGATCAGAATAAGTTCTTCCAAACCTCTAAGCAATCTTAAAAGCAAAAAATTTGTAAAATTTTAAGATTCTTGCCTTATAGCAGATTTTGGACAGGGTTATTCTATATTCCCAAAAGAAATAATACTGGAGAGATGGATGTCATTTTCATAAATGTTCTCTGTATAGGCTGTTAAAGAGGGGAAAAATTAATTCACATACCTCAACTTCCCCTACTTGTTATTTCCCAATTCTGTAAGTAAGAACTCTTAATTGCATTTAAGTTTTATTGCAAAGTAATTTAGTTCAGTGGGCAACTGGGTGGCACAGTGGGTAGAACTGGGCTTGAAATCAAGATTTACCTTCCTAACTCCATATCTGGCCTCACTCACTTACTAGGTATGTGTATGATTTGAGCAAGTCACTTAACCCACTTTGCCTCAGTTCCTTCATCTGTAAAATGAAAAGGAAATGGCAAAGCACCCTAATATCTTGCTAAGAAAAAATCAAATAGGGTCATACATGATTGAAAATGACCAAACAATTTTTAAAGGATGTGCAGTAACTTCCCAGTACCTGTAAATGTTCCATGCTAAGCTGTCTAATAGACTAAAATAAAGAAAATAAGGTTTAATTATAAAGATATAAATGAGTTGTATCTTGAAGAAAATTCTAGTACTTCAAGTATATTTTTGCCACCAAAAGTTTAATGATATTTTAAAATTTTATGTATTTGAACTTGCTTTGGAAGTCATTGCCAATAGTTTGACATTACATGGCAAAAGATTTATTTTAATCAACTATTCTCTCCTATTCTGGAAAGGGAATTTTGAATCAACATCGATTCCTTGAAGGCCCTCTGGGTTTGGAAAATGCCCGGTTTGGCTCAGCAATTGCCGCTCTTTCAGACATTAATTTGGATGGTTTTAATGATGTTATTGTGGGTTCGCCCCTTGAAAATGAGAACTCTGGAGCTGTTTACATTTACAATGGATATCAGAGGACTATACGAACAAAATACTCTCAGGTAAATCTTGTCATGATGAAATCCATGTATATTTTAAATTATATATGTTAATGTTAAGATGCACATTGATTATTTAGTAGAAAGCTAATTGTTTCTTTTTCTCTTCTCTTTTCTTCCTTTCTTTCTTTTCTTCTTTCCTGTTTTCTCCTTTCTCCCTCCTTTCCTTCTTTCTTTTCCTTCTTCCTTCCTTTCTTATTTTTTTATCTCTTTTTTTCTTTTCTAACTTTCAGTATCTCCCCCATCTTCTTACATACCCACTTCCTATTTGGAAAAAAAAAGCAAAACATAGCCCATATAGAAATATGAATTATCGAGTAAAACAGATGCTCATATTGGCATTGTTTCAATATATGTTTTACTCTGTATCTTGAGTCCATCACTTTTTTCTTTATTTATTTACTTATTTATTTTTTATTATTTTATTTTATTTGCAAAACATATGTATGGGTAATTCTTCAACATTAACCCTTACTTAGCTTTCTGTTACAAATTTTCCCCCCCTACTCCCCACCCCTCCCCTAGATGGCAGGATATCCACTACATGTTAATTATGTTAAAATACTTGACAAATCGAATATATGTATACATATTTCCCCACTTATCATTGTTGTGCAAGAAAAATTGTATCTACATGAAAGACATATCAGATCCATCACTTTTTTCTATGAAGAGGTGAGGAGAATGAAAGTTCTCTCTTCTCAGTGACAGTAACAACTGGTTTCCATGGAATGCAGATATAATAATAGCTAGGTAATTAAATAGTACTTTAAGATTTGCAAATAACTGTACAAATATTATTTTCTAATATCAAATATGCTCATTTCCAGAAAATTTTAGGGTCAGATCCTGCCTTTAGAAATCATCTCCAGTATTTTGGAAGAGCATTAGATGGCTATGGAGATCTGAATGGAGATTCAATCACTGACATATCCATTGGTGCCTTGGGACAAGTGGTTCAACTCTGGTGAGACAATGAAAATTTTAGCTGCCATCATCAGACCAGGGACTTTTCCCTTTTCCCCTTTCCCCCAGGTGAAAATAATTTTAACTGCTTGCAGATAAAATATAAACTTCTTGAGAATGGGGACTGTCTTATTTTTGTCTTTGTATCTATAATATAATGTAGAAAGAGCTGACCTCAGAACTAGGACCATCTAGATTCAGATGGTATCTGTGATACATACTATTTATCTCTGAGCAAATTCTTAATTCTTTCAGTGCTCTGTAAGATTGTAAAATGCAGAGAAGGTGCTGACCCATCTTGGTAAAGGAAGTTATCTCACTGGGTGATCCCTACACTAATGAAATCAGACATAGCAGGTTCTTAATAAATGCTTAAGGACTATTTAATCATGCTAAGGGATATTGTGATAAATCTTTGATTTCAGAGGTATGTGCAAGATAAAACAACATGATGTAGCATAGACTTCACTTTTACAAAGAGGCAGTAGGAAAATAGCAACCATGATATAAATGTCAGAGATTGTATTTTGTTATTTCTTGGTAAATAAAAAACAGGCTTGAGAAGTGTAAGTCCTCTGCATTGAAGAGCTAATTATATTGAATCACATGTGTTAAAACTGGACTATTATATAGAGCTTGATTTTAAGCAGTACTCCAAATTACTTCTGAGTATTACCTTATCCTCCAATTCACCAAATGGAAGTTTCCTTATTAACTGTAATAGCTCACAATTAAATAGCACTATATGGTTTATGAAGCCTTTAGTGGCATAATGGACAATACAAGTATGACTAGAGTCAAGAAAATGAGT
This sequence comes from Myrmecobius fasciatus, assembly GCA_023553655.1. Taxonomy (NCBI): domain Eukaryota; kingdom Metazoa; phylum Chordata; class Mammalia; order Dasyuromorphia; family Myrmecobiidae; genus Myrmecobius; species Myrmecobius fasciatus. Next base: position 202,812 of record JAJPUD010003532.1, read on the forward strand.
TCAGATCCAGCTTGGATCTTACTATGTGACCTAGTAATAACTTCTCTTCTTCAGTTTTCTTAACTCTCAGGTGGGAATAATCAAAATAGCAATTAACAGGATTGTTGTGAGAATCATCCGGGATAACATTTGATAAGCACTTTTTCCAAACTAGATGTGCTTTGTAAATGCTATCTATTTTTATTATAAATAGTCAATTGAGGTAGGTTGTACAAGCACTTTTATCTTTAATATGCAGATAAAGAAACTGAACCTTCTGTGGTAAGCTTTACCCAGGGTCAAAGAGGTAATAAATACCTGGCAGGGCCAGGAGTGGAAAGCATATCCAATACTTTTTCCATTGTCCCATGCAATAAGAAGTTTTTCATCAAGAATATGGAAAATCTGAATAATATGAGCAGATTTTATCTTCCAATAGAGTGATGGGATATTCTTCTTTCCAGTTTTTATGTACAAATGACTTTCATTTCAATTGGCTTGACCTCAAAACTGGCCTCTGCTGCAGTTGTAGAGCTGGAAAACAATAGAAGGAATTCAAGGCCATATGATTCAGAAGCCAGAAATACACACTGGACTAGATTGTCCCCATAAGGCAAGTGAGGGAATAAATGAAGTCAGACAGAAGCAGAAAGCTGGAAGAAACAAAGTCCCGAGGAGAATCTGGCTCAGTCTTTCAATTTGTTACAGTTAAAAAAGACATTGTAAATGATTACTTGGGTCCAAGAAGCTTAAACACTGGAAAATGTTATGCTACTGGTGCCATATATAACATTAGTTTCAGTGCTTGACATTACTAATGCTATTTTCTTCAGGTTTGAGTGAATTAAATGAGTTTTGAAAATTAGAGTATCAAATTCATCTTTTTATGGAAATTATTTTTAGATGACATTTAGTGACTTTTAAAATAGAGACAATTTGGTGGGCTACATTGATGAAAAGGTATCACTTAAAAAAAATTAGCAGGTACATAAAATTTTTTTTATTTTTAAAGAAACACCCTAATGCCTTTATAGCCAAGTAAATCTCTCCAAGTAAATGCTAAAAAAACTTGTTTTGTTGCTCAAGAATATTTCAGGGATCCTCTTTGGAATAGCTTTCAGTGCCTGACACATCCTTTTGGATAGTCCCAATGGTCAACATTTAGCCTTCATGGTTGATTTTGACTTTTGTGAGGAGCCAAGAGTTTTCTTTACCTAGCTGTCATGCTTGGGGTATGATTAAACTGTGTGATAGCATTTTTTAAGCAAAAATTAATTGTGTCTACTTTTTTTGCATGACTAATAAACTAGCTTTTGATCATAGAGTGTTTGAGTTAAAAGCTTAATACCTAAGTTTTATAGATGTACAAACTAAGATGCAACCCATAGGTTAAGGGGTTGCCCACTGTCATACAGTTAGTAAGACATAGAGCTGATATTTCAATCCAGGTCTTCTAATTGCAAAACTAATGCTATTATAAGATTTCTCTTTACTCCAAGCCAGACTCCCTGCCCCCACACCATGATTTTTTTGACATCCATTTATTAAAAAATAGAAACTCCTAAAAATTTTTGGCCTCTGGCAAGATAGTAAGAATTTTTGTGGTGATACTGAAAGAGACTATCATTTGGATAATAAAATAGGTAAAGTAGATAATACTAACCAAAGAACAGTCACTTTGGTGGGTACATGGGAATGAATCTGATTCACATGCACAAATGCACACACAGCATCCATGCTACCTAATCTATAGCACTCTATGCATTTTATGCAGTAGATTTCCTATGCCATGTGTTGCATATGAGGAGATGGGGTATGTTGTAGTAGCTTATAAAGATCTTGGGAGTGCCTAGTTCCAATTTTATCATTAAGACTACCTGGTTTATGAGGGACAGTGCCAGAGTTTGAACTTACTTTGTCTGACTGCCAAGTCCAGGATTCTTTCTGCTCCATCAGTAATAACATCAATCCAAAATTGTTTATATATTTCAGGTCACAGAGTATTGCTGATGTCTCTGTAGAAGCTTCATTTACCCCTGATAAGATCAATTTGTTAAACAAGAATGCTGAAATAACCCTCAGATTGTGCTTCAGTGCAAAATTCAGACCTACTGCACAAAACAACCAAGTGGGTAAGCAGATTCAAAATTATCTTTTTCAAAATCATTTACATAATCAATTAACAGCAATTGGGTAACATTTTTTGGATTAAAAAGTAAAAAAAAAAAAACCCACCCCAATCATTTAGCTGTTGGAGCAGTCATTTTTTCAATACATTTGTAGTGCCTGAAAAATAGAGCCCAGTTGTAGAAAGGCAGCTTGAGAATAGCTTTCCCCAAATGCAGTGAGATAATGTAAAAATTGTCTTTCTCTAGATACTCTCACACTAGGAAGCTATTCCTAGTTATATACTCTGTATTTAGACTAGATTAACACTGAACCTTTCCCCAAAATATTAGAGCAACTGGGATTCAGCTAATCATTGAAACAATTACTGAAATTGATTAAGATCCTAATGTGTGTCAAGTATTGTGCTAGGTGCTGGGGATAGAATGACAAAAATGAACCGGTACCTGTCCTGAAAGAGACAAGTGTCTTACTGAGTTGTTACTAGATTATAAATTCTTTGAGAGAAAGGTTCCTATTTATCTTTCTACTACCCTCGGTATCTAAAATATACATGATAAATGGATGAGGATCTGTGTGAATTTCTACCCTATGCTCATTTATTTACTAAGTCTTAGTTGCCTGAAACATATAGAGGTTAAGTGATTTGTCTAAGATTATGCATATGCCGCTGATGTGAAGTGAAGAAGGGAGCATTTGATTCCAGATCTTCCTGACTAAACCTAACATTTTATCTACTGTGATATATCTCTCTGTCTTGCATATAGTTGATACTTAATGTCTAAAAGTGATGTGGTACAGCCCTTAGGAATGATGTAGCAATAATCCCAAAGCTATCTGGCCTTGGGAATTATACAGTCAGGAATGATATATTTCTTCCCTTAGGCTATCTTGCCTTAGTTTACTTTGTACTACCAGGATGCTGAATCCAAAAGATTTTTGACTTTCAGATGACAATCTGCTGGTCAATGATAATGGGGCTTCTGAAACTAGGGAACATCAATAATGAGGTACCTAAAGATAACATAGGCTCATTACAAAATTGAATGTCTGCTAATTGACTTAGTGGCATTTCAGGCCTAAAAACATACTTTGTAACACCTGTCTGAAACCCCAACATTTCTGAGGTGGCCTTGAACCCCAACAAATTGATGAATGAATATTAAGTACCTAATAATAATAAATGCTAGGGGAAGAGAAGGAAAGAAAGATTTATAAAACCTAGAACTCACCTCCTTGACTAATACGGATGAAACAATTAGAATAACTTTTGGTGTATAAAGTCAATATATAAAATAGAGAAGTAATATAAGACAGTACACACACAATTGGTCTAGTTTAAATCTTTTCTCTGCTGTGTATTTTCTTTTTATAAATCTTTAACAACCAGCTTTCTGAAAATGGCATGGTATACTTTAAATTTAATCTGCATTATTATATTACCCCCATTATTTTCTTGTATCTATATAACTAATGGAATAATAGATCAAACCATAATTTATGGCATTTATTGCTTTCCAAGGTTGTAAATGTTCAGATTGAAATTTTAACCATGAGCTTGTGAAAGTCAGTATCAACTGGCACCCATGGACCCCTGCTGCTTTGTGGCTCTAGTCCCTTAACCTTTCAATGCCCCAGGTATCTCTTTAAGACTTGCAGAACAGGTACTGGTTTATATAGGTAGAGGGAGTTTTTTCCTGAGAACTACCAATATCAAAGGTCTAGACCAGAATAGCATAAAATTGTGCTAAATTGTTTCGAATAAATTAAAGGGACTTTAAGAATTCTGACAAGGGAGAGATCCCTATCTTAGCTAAAGTAGTTTAATATGCTGTGAGGGACAAGACTTGTGTTGAAGCAATAGTTGAAGACATGCATCACAACCACATTCCAATAGGGAATGCTCATCCTTCTATCTATCCTACGCCTCATAATCCTTTGAGAAGAAGAATCATCATGTAATGGAAAGAACATTGTTTAAATTATCATCAGTGTTACCTTTGAGTCTCAGTTCTGTTTCTTAATACTTATGCAACTCCATGGTAATATAATTTCTCTTTATTGGAACCATAGTTTTCTCATTTGCACAAGGAAGTGGTTGGATTTAGAAGTCTCAGCTCAAGTTACCACTTTCTATATGAAGCTGCTAATCCACCAGAGTTGCTAGCCCTCCTCCCCTCAAAATCACATTGTATTGATTTCATATTTGAACACATGGCTCCCTCTGATAGAATGTAAGCTCCCTGAGGGCAGAGAATATTTTTCTTTTATTTTGGTATCCCCAATTCCTGGTGTAGTCTGGGACTTAATAAGTGCTTAAATGCTTGTTGATTGATTGATTGATTCCTTTCTGCTCTAAAATCTTGGTTTCAAAAAAGCCCATCTTAAGCCTTACAGTCTCCATAAAAAATTTCTCTCATAACTTTAGCTTTTATGGATTCCCCCCTCTCTGAATTCTTGTGGCATTTGTAGACTATACCATTCAGTTTGGCACTTTACTAATATTCTGTGGCACCTGGTATTTCTTATGAGATATGCTTATGTTCTCAACAAAATTCTGAATTTCATTTTTTGTGTGCCAGAGATTATACTTTCCTTAGGAACATAAGGCAATTATAATTGTTCAATCATTTCAGTCATGTCTGACTCTTTTTGACCTAATTCAGGGTTTTCTTGACAAAGATATTGGAGTGGTTTGACATTTGTGACTTATTTAGTATTATACAACTAAGTATCTGAATTTAGGCCTTCCTGATTCCATGCTTTGCTTTCTATCTACTGTACCGCCTACAGCAGGTTTATACAAAGCAGATAAAAGGTCAATTTATAAGCTGTGGGGAGATATTAATAGGTGGAGTTATCAGGAAAGGCTCAGTTAAGGGATGGCACTTGACTGAATCTTAAAGGAAATCAGAGGTTTCAAGAAGTGGAAAAAATATGATGTAGTGAATTCTAGGCATGGGATACGGGTCATACAAAGGGTGGAAGATAGGAAATATTATGTACCAGGAACAATAAGAAGACTAGATTGACTATACTGGAGTATTTACAGAGGGTAGTAATGTGTAATATAGTTGGAAAAGCAGGATATAAGGCCTGGGTGTGAAGAAATTTAAATGTGAAAGAGGGCACTTTAAGAAGACATTGGAGTTTATTGCATAGTAGAGGACATAGTCCTGTACTTTTTTTCTTTTTAAAGAAAATCATTTAGGTAGCGGTAGAATGTATTCTAATAAAGAAATTGCTCTGGATATGTTAATATCTTACCTAAGTTCTAGTGAAAAAAAAATCATACAGCAGCTAGAACTCTAAAATTATGCACTAACTTCATAACTATATGCTTTCCCTATTTTTTACATTTTCATTTTCACATACTTTCATATCTGTCTAGAATTTTTTTTAGTTTTTTTTTCAAAAATCATCCCAATTTTGCTTAGTACATTTCAGACTTGCCTTTACAAAGCACAAGAATCATATAGTTCAGTCTCAAAATCATTGCTTTATGATTCTTAATAGATCAGTCTGTTTAAATGATTCAGTGGAAAAATATATTCATTGGCAGACAAAGGCTCACTGTTCAGAGTTCTGGCCTAGAAATATCTCATCTCCTATATCTTCTTTTCAAATGAAACTCATCCCTCCTGCCCTAATGTTCTCCAAAGTAGCTTTCTGCATTATGTTTCTTCTCAATTCACTATTTTTCTTTCGAGATGTCCTGAGTTGTTCTTGTTTGGTATGTCTCATTTACCTCAGCCCTTGTCTGAGCATAGATTGATCAATGATGATCAATTGTTAATTAACTACATTATTTTTATACCACATCAATTTGTGATACCCTGTTGTATATAAAGTTTCTTTTGCATGAGAAATGAGTTTCATTTTCAAACCACTAAAATAACTAATTTTGATGACATTTTTCCTATTATTTCTGTCATCAGATGTCTATTGTAAACTGGGCAAATCACTTAAAATTTCAAGGCTGCAGTTTCTTCAACTATAAAATGAAAGGTATGGACTAGATGACTACCAAGTTTTTTCTGGCCCTAGATATATAATCTTATGTGACCTTCACCTTTAAGCTTCAAAAAGTGAAAAATGGCCACTTTTTTATGAGACTATAGACAAAACTGACAAGGCTATTGGATGTCCTTGTAGAACTACTGTTTTTAGTAGTTACATCCTATTGGATTCAAAAGTACAGAAAATACTAAAAGAGATAAGAATCTCAGAAGGAATAAATAGTGCTATTAATAGCATGTATTTTTGATGGGGAGCTGGCCAGAACTTTTCTCTACATTTTGGACACAAAAATGACAGAAGATCTCAATTAATGACAATAATTCTGCATTTCAAAGAAACTGGATGATTTATATTAATTCTTAATCCCCTTACACCTATCCTGTCTTACTTAGATCAGGGTTTGTTGTTCAATCATTTTTAAATTGTGTCCAATTCTTTGTTATCCCATTTGGAGTTTTCTTGGCAAAGATATTGGAGTGGTTTGCCATTTCCTTCTCTAGCTCATTTTACAGATGAAGAAACTGAGGAAAACTGGATTAAGTGCCTTGCCCAGGGTCACACCACTAGTGAGTGCATTGAACTCAAGAAGATGAGACTTCCTGACGCCCAGTCTGGCACCCTTTCCATTGTATCACCTAACTTTCCCGGATCAGAGTTGAGATTTCTTTAATTTTTAAATCATGCTTAACTAATTCCAGTAAAAAAACAAAAGGGTGTGGGGAGAAGAATAGAAGTTCAACAAAGGGACTAGCCAAACCAACTATGGAAAGAAGAGTTGATGGTAACTCCTTTACTGTCTATAATCAGCTATTTTTTACCTTAAGCTATTTGTTTTTTCAAATTATTTTAACAACCTGTAAACAGAATGTGTCAATCATATAACATAATTCTTTTCCTTCTAGTGCACCCCTTTCAATAAATTGTTGTAAGAATCTGACACCATGACAACAGGCTTATTTAGCACCTTCTGATTTCAAAACTTCTCATATGCATGATCTTGTTTAATCTTTGTAGCAAATATGTAAGAAGAGATGTCCTATCCCCCATTTTGCAGTTGAGGATGGAAGCCTAACAAAGCGACTTGCTAGATTAGTTCATCTAACTTATAATTGGCAGAACAAGGACTCAGACTATAGCTAATATTTCTTTTCACCACATTATACTGCCTCTAATATGAATCCACTCTATAATGTATAAGGCATAGATATATTAGCCAATAATCATTTTTATATTATATGTGGAAACAGTCTTAGAAATGGCAAAGAAAAGGAAAAATAGTAGCCTAGTTGGTCCAAGTGAGAGGTCAAAGAGACTGAAAGATCTTTATTAACACATTTCATTCCCTTCTATTTGGGAAAATTTTGTTTTGACCAGATGCCACTCCCTTTTCTTATTATATTTTGTGTCTTTGCCATCTTACCACATGAGACAAAACAAACCTCTTATGCTCCTTTCTCAAATTAATTTTGTAGTTAGAAACACATTTTATGTTCTTTCCTCTTATTTGTGTGAGCTAGGTGGCATAGTACATAGACTGTTGGGCCTGGAGTCAGGAAGACTGAAGTTCAAGACTGATGTGTAACTCTGGGCAAGCCACAAATCTTTGTCTGCCTCAGTTTCCTCAATGCCAAATGGATATAATAATAGCATCTATTCTCAGGGTTGTTGTGAGAATTAAATAAGATAATATTTGTAAAGTACTTAGCATAATGCTGAGTACATTGCAGATACTTTAAGAAGTGCTTGTTTTGTTCCTTCCTAAACAGATATTATCTACAATGTAACACTTGATGCTGATCGATATTCTTCTAGAATAACTTCTAGGGGATTGTTTAAAGAAAATAATGAAAGATACATTAAGAAAAACATGCTGGTACATCATGCACCTATTTGTTCAGAATACAACATCAATATACAGGTAAGGAGTCATAATTTTCTTTTTCACTACTATGAAATTTTCCATAATTATCAAATAAAAGTAAACTTTGCATGTTAGGTAATTTATTTCCTTTAAGTATATTATTGTACTCTTGCCTGTTAGATAAGTAAGAAAGGCAAATATTATTCTACAATAATATTTGTGATTTCTTTGGGACCAAGTTATAAAAAGCTTTAAATATTAAACATGAATGTTTATTTTTAGTCCTAGAGGTATTAGGGAGCTATTAAAGTTTATTGATTAAAGCAATGACATGGTCAGATCTATATTTTAAGAAAGTCACTTTGACAGCTGTGTAGAGAATGAGTTGAAATGAGTAAGGTGAGGCAAAACCATGAAAATGTACAAACATGGCAGAACATGATAAAGTATTCTTCCAGGTTAATTTGGGTGGGATGATATTAAAGTTTAAAAGCAGTAGAGAATTAAAATTTATCCAGCTGTTTTATAACCATAATTTAAAGATTTAGATAAGATAATCAAATGAATCATTTATGAATAAAAGTCTCAAATCTAGTTTAGTTTTTAATATTTAGTCTAACTAAACTTAGGTCAAAGATATTTTCTTTCACTGATTTTCCTTCCTTTAGCAAAAATTTGTATCCCGGTTGTAATACAGTGAATAATATTTGTGAGTCACTCTACTGAAAAATATACCACTGTGTGTGGCCTGCCTTATAAGGAGCCTTTCAGAATTTAACTATCATGATCTTCAGACACACTTTTCAATTTGCTATACAATTTATTTACAGACTTCAGTTTACTATCAATTTTCAGGTTCCTGCTCAAAGACTTCTTAGTTTGGAAGAGACTCTGCTAGATCTTGTGGTACTATTAATTAATCAAAGACAAAAATTAAAATTCCTGTCTGCAGGGACCTTACATTCAACTGAAGGAAACAATGTGTACATTGTATAAAATTTAAATGCTACTTTTATATTTTTTGAGAATTTGGGGTTGTTGCCATTTGAATAGTCCTTTCCTGGAATATGTGTAAAAATATATTTAGGAGGAACTGGCCAAAAATAACTTGTTACATTGTTACTAAGTATACTTAATTTTTGTAAATTCTAGTTCATAATATTTTATTTTAACTGAAAATTATGTAATGCCCTTATTTACTTAATGGTAAACTCCATTTTGTCTTATCTACCCACAAACTCTAAAGACCTGTGCAGTTGCTCCTTATGATATAGGGATGCCCTGAATTCTTTAAAACTGTTCCAGCTCAATGCAAGACTTAGATGAGTCTACCAAACAAAACACTGTATGTATGGACTCAGCAACCAATTATGCTTGTCTTCCTGAAACCTAGGTTTGATGAGGTTCCTCAAAGGAAAGGGTTAAGCACTATTATTAGGATCCATTTAGGAGGTAAAGAGAGAGTTTGATTTGACTAGACAAAGGAAGTATCCATACCAAAATATAGAATTTTTGGAATCCTATAACTTTAAAGAAATGAGTATCCAGAATTAAGAAAATCTTCTAATTATGCTAGCTGACATAAATGCCATACTTTTTAATGAGTTGACTTTAATTTTATTTGAACATTTGCATGTAAATGCCAAAGACCAGCCATGTGTCTAAGGAATTGGAACTTCACAATGTGTGATGTGTGATTTCATTGATGTGGGTATCTAATGCATCTCTCAGCATCCTGTCTCTGTCTCTTGCTACCCATATTCACAGTTGAGAGATGACCATATTTGCAATAGTAAAATCATTCCAAAGCTATTTTTATAAAACTATTTGATTTACTCCATTCAAATTGAAAGGGAAGCTTTGTTTTTCAGGAACCTTCTGATGTTGTCAACTCCTTAAATGTCCGAGTAGACATCAGTTTAGCAAAGCCTGGTACAAGTCCTGCTCTAGAAGAATATTCTGAGACTTCAAAGGACTTCAGTGTAAGTAGAGGCCTGGTTTTCACCATTTTAAAAATTATTAATTTTGTCTTTTACTAAACCAAATTAAATTCCAGTAGTCACAGTGCCAATGCTAATACTATCAAAATCATATAGTTGTTTCCCTTAACAGTATGTGTGAGAGAAATGATATTTTCACTTTCTTCAGATACCTTTTTTAAAAGACTGTGGGTATGATGGAGTCTGCATCTCTGATCTTGTCCTTGAAGTTCAACAAATAACAGATACTCAGTAAGTTTCACTTTGAAACTGTGTGTGTGTGTGTGTGTTTGTGTGTGTGTGTGTGTGTGTGTGAAAACAGACAGATGAAAAGGGGAAGAGAGAGAGGAAAAGGCAAGAAGGGGAGGGGGAGAGAAAGAAGTGGGGGGAGAGAGAGAGAAAATATGCTGGAGAAGGTATTGTTCAATGACTCTTAAAAAATAATTTATTTTTTATATGAGGAACATTTGCCATTAACAAATACCTCTATGAATAGAATTTCAGTTCCTGGTATTAGTAAAAAAAAAAGGGGGGGGGGAAGACTTGGGGATATGTCTATTTTTAAGGTGACAATTAAAAAAACAGAAACATCTCATCATTTTACTTTTCATGCTCATCTAATGTAATCTTAATTCAGTTTATTCTTCAGAAATTTTTATTCCCAGTATTTTAATCTCATATAAAATATTTGCAGTTTTCTTTGTGGAAAATCTTTTAATATTCAGGGTTGACTGATTTGGAGACACATTGGACCATTTCTTCTAACTTTTTTATTTTTATTATTAACAGAAAACAGCCATATATTGTCAGCAACCAAAACAGAAGATTAACGTTTGCAGTGATACTGAAAAACAAAGGAGAAAGTGCTTATAACACCAGAATTGTTACCGCTTTTTCAGAAAACTTGTTTTTTGCCTCATCTTCTGCATCGGTAAGGCATGGTATACATTGACTAATCTAACTTTTCTTTGCACTAATTGCATTTATTCCTTTTTGCCTGGAAATGGGGAGTTCTTTGTTTCTTGTATTCTGGTATTGAAACCTTCCCTCTTTTCCCACATACCCTTGAGGCGGCTCGATTTGTCTTTCTCATTCTAGCATTCCACCTTAATAATAAGAAGATCCCAATTTTATAAACTTCTAACAAAGGATGGTTAGTATATAAACTGGCAGCATATCTAGACAGAATTTTGTTTCACTGACAAATTATCATTTCCTTTCCTTTGAATCTTGGCACGAGAAATTTTACACTTCCCTAACTCCCAGTAGCACATGGGTCTAGTGCTGCTGTTGTGTCTGCCCCCCACATGCCTCTGCCTGAACTTGCCTAAATCAAAGGGCTGATATGCATAGAACTTAGAATCATTCTTTGTAGCTTTGTAGCTTTGGGAGCCAGGCCTTTCTGTGGTCAAGTTTTTTTGTATTCAAGCCAAACCTGCCTAATCAAATAGAGATGAATACTGTGCCAGAAACACACTTGAATGTGAATATTTTCCCCAAGGGGCAAAGGAAAATAAAGCAAGAGATATAATTTGAGGTGTTTTCTTTAACCAATACATTAAAGAATAGAATAAAAAGATTTTTTATCTAATTTCTTATTTATACTTGTTAGAGTTAGTTTTGAGTCTCCCCTGACCTTTTCAGTGTTTTTTCTTCAAAAACACTTGAGAGGTTTGGGGAGAGAGGGGATTGTATAGGGAATTCAAAATAAAACTTTCTATTTTTAAAGGAAAAGGGATCCTATTTAATAATTAAGTCTAAACAGATAATAGAATCCAGTGCCTTTTAGCATTGTTTTCATTTAAAATATTGTAGTCATTTTGTAAATTGCTCTCTAGGTGCTGTTAAGTTTGCTTTATATCATTTCTTCGAGTTTCCCTTTAGTTCAGTACATATTCCACTCAGATGTCAAATTATTTTGCTATATTAGAAGTCTGACTATGTCACCCTTTAGTCAATAAACTCAGTGGCTCCTCATAACCTTTAGGATACAATACAAAAATCTTCTATTTGGCTTTTAAAGCCAGCCATAACTTGCCTGCCCCCTTTCTACCTTTTCAGTCATTTTACACCTTGCTCTCCCTAATGTACTTTATAATCCAATAGCCCTTGTCTTCCTGTGCTTTCTTACTCTAGACACTCCATTACCCAATGTTAGATACTTTCATTGGCCATCTCTCATGCCTCAAATTCTCATTTCTTATCTTTACCATCCAGCTTCCCCTATTTCCTTCAGAATTCAGCTGAAGTCCCACATTCTGCAAAAAGACCTTTATAAACTGTTAATGCCGTATCTGTGGTATTTTCAATATATGTGTGTGTATGTGTGTGTGTGTGTATTATATATATATATGTATACACATATAAGTATATGTGCTCATAAATACATATATAAGTATGTATATGCATATGTGTATATGTATAGATATACACACTTATCTTGGTCATTCTATTTATATAGTTATTTGCATGTTGTATTCTCCATTAGCTTGTTGAGATCCTGGACTATCATTTCCCTTTTGCAGACTATTTTGTCTTTCCTTTCCTTTCAGCTTTAAAGGACGTCAAATTATATCAGAATCCTTCCTAGACCCTCTGCCTTTTTAGATTCTTGTTATAATTCCTGATGACAACAGTGTTTTGAGAGGATATGTGTATCATCTCTTCATATTAAAATGTAAACCATTCATACTTGTTTAGTTTATTATCCTTGCTCACTTATATTTACCTTTCTATGTTTCTCTTGAATTCTGTTTATATTTCAGAATTTCTTGTAGTTCTTGTAGGGTTTTTTTAGGAATGCTTGTAAGTTTTCCATTTTATTAAAGGCTTATTGCATGACTTTTTTCCCCAGCAGATGGGCTTTGCTGTAAGTTATTCTTGGCTATAAGCCTTTATGTTTTATCTTTTGCAATATTATATTCCAAGCTCTCCACTCCTTTATAGTTGCCATTGACAAATGTGTAAAATCCTGATTGACTCTAGTAAGTTCGTTCTTTCTTTCAGGCTACTTGCAGTATTTTTCTCTCTAACTAAGAATCTCTGAATGTTGTTTATCATATTCTTAGGAATTTTATTTTTGGATTTCTTTAAGGAGAGAGCTAGTGGATTATTTCCATTTTTACTTTGTCCTCTTAATTCTAATAGAAAAGGGGAAATCTTGAAATATAATGTTTAGCTATTTCTTTAGTCACAAATTTCAGATAATTCTTTTACATCACCATAATTTTCTCCAGTATTCTTCTACCTACCTCTCCCAGAGAGTCATACCGTATAACAAACCTCTGAAAGTTTTGTCACTTTATTAAATGACTTCCAGTTGCTTTCCAAAATAGTAATGCTGATTTACAGCTCCCCCAATAATGCAGTAGAATGCTTGTCTTTCTATAACTTCTTTCAACATTGATTATTCCCATCTTTTCATATCTTTATCAGTTTGCAGAAGATGAGGTAAAAATCTCAGGGTTGTTTTGATTTTTATTTCTCTTACTATTAGTGGATTGTGTAGTCCAGTGATTCTTAAACCATCTTTTCATATATTTTCAGATCAATTGTTTTTGATATATTTTTTGCTTCTTTTTCAACTATTTTTATATTTCTTGTTGCTTCTTGGAATCATTATTGCTTTTGGTCCATTCTAATTTTCATGTAGTCAGTTGATACTTAAAGTTTTGCATTTCTTATGTCGTTATTTATTATTTTTCTAATTCCTTCTTTCATTTCTCATTTCCTTTCTGATTTTTCCTAGCACCTTCATTTATTTTCCAATTATTTCCTCTACTGCTTTCATTTCATTTTAAAAATTTTAAAACCAAAATTTTCCTTGATCTCTGCTAAGAATTCTAATTGAATTTTTTCCCAAACTGTGTTGCTCTTTAAGACTTTGTATATGTTTTGAAATTGTTTTCTTCTACATTTATGTTTTGAGCATTCCTGTAGTCTTAATAGGAACTGTTATTTATTTGCTTTTTTTTCCAGACTTCTTTCTTGACTTTAGCCTTTGTTTTAGAGCTAGCATTGGAGACAGAGCCACAGTAATGCTGCTTCTGTATTTATTCCTCACTCACATAACTTATTTCTTGATTTGGACTGCTATTAGTCATAGGCACCCTTCGCTATCCACACTGGATCCAGTACTTTCTAATGAGTGACAGAGCTTCCAGATAGCACCTATTTCTTCTTGTAGCATAAGGTCAGGCCCCTTTGTGACATATCTGGAACCTCTTCTTCCACTGTTGTGCATTGGGAAATGGGAAAGAAAACCCTTAGTGGTCTTTTTTGCTGGAATGCACCAAGTGGCCATTACTGGCTTATCTCCATCCCCAGTGTACATAGGTTTCTCAGTCTTTTTATGCTGACTTAAGACTAGAAAAAAATTATTCAGTCTGATTTTTTTCTTGCACCTCCTAATCAAAATTCAACCTGATGATTTTTCTAGATTTTTATGGGATAGTTGTAGGAAAAAAAATTAACTGTATTTCTTCCTGCTATTTTGCCTTTTTGGCCAGTCTTTGCTTCTCGCCATTTTTTCCCTACTACCAAAAAAAAATGTAGCTATAAACATTTTGTCATATTGGATCTATTTTTTCTTTTTTTTTCTAACATTGACCTAATTGGGATACATAATTATTAGATCTCTGGCCCTAAGGCTGTAAATAATTTGGCAACTTTTATCCTGAAATTCTTGCTTTCCAGAAGTTAGACCAATTCATAATTCATCACCAGTATATTAGTGTGCCTGATTTTAACTATCACCTTCAACATTATTTCTCACTTTCATTATATTTGCCAACTTGGTAATCAAGAAATGAAAGATCAGAGTTATTTTGATTTGCACTCCTCATTATTGGTGATTTGGAACATTTTAAGATATTGTCAATAGTTTGCATTCCTTCTTTCAAAACTATCCTCCTCCTTTGAGTATTTATCGTTTCAAGAGTTCCTCATCATGAATTTAATTTTTTCAGGGACAGTGTAATGCAAATTCAAAATAGACCAGGCAAAATTCAAAACTCCCAGCCCATCAATAATAGAGTCCCTGGAAAATTCAAGGTGTAAGGGACCATAGTAACCACACAGACCAACTTATACTTAAAAAGAAACCTCACTGTGGTATTTCTTACAAGTGATCATCTGCCCATTGTTTGAAGACCTCCTAGGACAAAGCCATTTTTTTTAGAAACAGTACATTCCACCTTTGATAGCTTTAGTTATAAACAGTTTTTCCTAGCAAATAGCCTAAACTTTCAAATTCAAAATTATTTTGAAATGGAAAGGAAAGTTTGTGAAGCTTGCATATTATTTTTTTAAATCCCCCATACTTGTGCACATGATCATCACTTTTGTGTTTTGTTATTTTGTCTACTCTTCAGGTTGATGGAACTGAAGTTTCATGTCAGCTGGATACTTCCAAGAAGGTTCTCACCTGTCATGTTGGTTATCCTTCTATCAAGAGTGATCAGCAGGTAATCCTGGCATCTCACTTAAGAGTACAAGGAGCATCAGTGCTCTTGTCTTCATTAAATAATGCTGATTAATTAAGCAGCTTCATTAGCAATCTCATAAGACAACTAAAGGAAAATGGCTCATCATTCTAGAAAAGTTTTGAGTTGATTATTTTTAAATGCTTATTTGAGTTGCAAAAATTAGGATTTTTTTATGTATTCTAGATTTTGGAAATAATACACAATCTCTGTCTTCTACATTCAGATACTACTATGTCTGAATACTGTATCATCTAAACATATCGTCTACCACTTGTGAAAATGCCAGGCAGGAAAATCCAAAGCTTATCTCTTGATACTAATTCAAACATAGTGTGAAGATGGCAAATTCAAAGAAATTATTTGATAGTACATGTACAGAATGGCAATGTAAACTTGGGGAAGGTTGAAAGAATGGAAAAAGTGAATCCCATTTTATAAAAAAAACAAAAACAAAAACAAGAACTAAATTCTGGAGCATGAAGCGAAATAGGATACATTAGCAACCTTAGTTGAAAATAAGGCAGCAAATTTCTACATTTTATCAAATTTAGAATTAAATTGGGTATGATTGCTTTTTGAGGAACACTTTGCTGAATGAATAGTTTATGTGAACTTCTTTGGGATTCAATTATATATTTATCAATTTCTTTGGATTTTATTTTTGTAGGTGTCTTTTAATATAAACTTCGACTTCAATTTCCAAAATCTTCAGAACTTGGCACTTGTCAGTTTTCAAGCTTTAAGGTGAAATAAAATAAATTGTGAAGAGGGAGCGGATAAGTTTTATACTATATACATTTAAAGTAGCATCTTAATTGTTTTCATCCTAACTTTTTTTAAATAGTGAGAGTCAAGAAGAAAATGAAGCAGACAATAGAGTCAATTTTACAATTCCCTTGCTGTATGATGCCGAAATTCATTTAACGAGGTGGGTAGAGTTAAGAATTTACTAGAGCTCATAATAGATGTGTCTGTGATATATTGCTTTATGAATTTTTTTTGTACACATTAGTGAATAATTCTTTACTTCCACTTACTATAAGACTCAAGTCAATCACCTGGCTACCAGTTATATTTTGAGTGACTCTTTTGGACCTCTATAAGAAATTAAATCACTGTAGATTTCATGATCTATTTAGCCTCATGTTACTTCAAGGGGTGTTATATTCATAAGTATTTCATACCCTTGACAATGCTTCTAAGTTCCTTCCAGCTACTTCCTACTTCTCCCAATAAGGAGTTAGGAAATGTTAGCATTGCCAGCAGCTAGTATCCATGTGCCTGAAATCCAAAATTGTATTTCTCAATATGGAAACACATTGTGTTATACACACTTTGGTGGTCAGGGAAGATATGATTGATGACTAAATGAATAAATGCAATGATAGTGTAAAACTTAGGCCAAACATAAAAAGATAAGAGAAGTCTGAAGGGAAATTCATTTTTTCTTTCTGAAATGGAAACCTGAAGAGCAGTGGCAGCAGCATTTTGACTGATAACAATCACAGTGACTGTTTAAGGAGATTGATGTTATAAAGTGAACATCACACACATTACAAAACTCTCAGTGGGTTGAGACCACCTGCTTATCTCATTCAGAAGTAGTTTGGCAACCTGACCACACAACAGATGTGTTTAAGCCAATGCCCATTAAACTTTGGGTCAGTAGCATCATAAAATATCTAGGTCACTGTCTGCTCAAACATTCAAGTGAACTTCTAGCAAAGTTGGATGCCCTCCCCAAAGCTAGTAAGGCAAATTCCACTGGTGGCATCCCATGAGCCAAGTATCTAGAGGTTGTAGTTATTGTTGCTTCTTTTTCCAAGTCTCCAAAGTGCCAGATATTTAAGAGATTTCTGAGAGAAAAAAATCAAACCAAACCAACTTAAATAAAGGGGATGCCATTTAGTCTTAAAATTGAAAAATGAGCAGCTGTGAGGAAATGGTCCCAGAATGAATGAATCATAAACTTGGACACAAATGGAAACAGAGTCTAGGATACTGCATGCATCACTTAAAAATCACCAGTAGATATTGCCATTGTGACACTGTATCATTATTCTCAAAGTAAATAGGTATATTATCTGCTTTTTTTTATCTTGATTGCATCATCTCCTTCTTATTCTGAATTCTTTTTTCTCATTTCTTTCTTACCTTTTTACACAATGTTACCCTAGAATTTTTTTAAACAGGAAATGAATCTGATTTCTTTTTTACTCATCACCACCTATATGCTTGCTTTTGCATTATTATCTTTGATCTAAAAAAAGATACTCTAGTGATTGTAGCATGCAAATATGTATGTATTTAGAACAATATACTTTTGACAGAAATATCTGCCTTTTGAGGAAAAACAAAATATCCTTTGCTTTTATAGTTTGCATTCCTCAAACCTCTTGCTTTCCAGAAATCAAGGGAAATTACACAGTTAAATATAATAAGTAAAATATGTTGAAATGCCCTCCAGGTAAGTAAGTAAAAGTTATTTGTGAAGCACAGTTACTTCAGGATGAGTCTTTGAAATAGGAGCAAACCTTAAATAAGGAAGAAAAATAAAGGATAATTCTCTTTAAACCACAGCAAGGATTTAGGGAAGCAGTAGATCATTACCCAATTCAGAATTTGGCCAGTGTTGCAGAACTTACACTCTATGGAAATAGTATGGAATCTTCCAAGAATACAAAATGTCAAATCTTCAGTTTCCCAGTGGGGTTTCTTCTGTTCCAGAGAAGTTACAATAAATTTGTTTGTCTCATCCAAACACATTAATAGATTTTATATATATATATATATATATATTTGTTTCTTCATAACACTTTTTTTTAGTAATTTAGATGACTATAATCACAAATAACTCTCCTCTTCCAAAAAAATTAATTCCTTATGAATGAAGGAATGTTGAGATTAGTGGTTCCAAAAAAAAAGACACAAGAACCTTTTCCATGTCAGAAAATGTTCCTTCTAAATTTTTGCAAAAATCTAGATGGTCAGAGCACTGGTCTTAGAGTCAGAAGACCAGGATTCAGGTTGCAGATTTAAAAATTAATAGTTGGTTGACCTTTAGCAAGTCATAGTTTCTCTAAGTTTTGGTTTTCTTTACTTAAAAAAAGAAAATAATTAAAGGATCATAGATCTAGAATTGGAAAAGACCTCAAATGGCAGGGCATAGTTCAGCTTTCTCAGTTTACAGATTAATCAATTGAGGCCAAAGGAGATAAAATACTCATCAAGATCATACAGATATTCAGCATTAAAGCTGAAATTTGAACCTAGGTCCTCTGACATGAGAGCCAGTCCTCTTTCTACAGCAATGTATTCTCTCCTAAGCATACCTGCTTCATGGATATGTCATAATAAAAGCATTTTGCAAACCTTAAAGCATGATATGTGTGTATGTATATAACATATATGAATATGTTTTCCTTTATAGTGAATCACTTATAGGAGATAAACAGATGGGCATTTTAAAGGGGGAAAGTGGTTATACTTTTCCAAAAATATTTCTACCTCCAGATTTGGACCAGCCCTCCAGAACTTTAGAAGGAAAAAGGACCTTCTTACTAAGTTGCCTAATTATAAATTATAGACACTTCAAAAAATTATTTATAATTGATGAATTATGTTGAACGCGAGGTTTCCATTCTAGGAACTATAAAAACATAAAAATTTAGCAGACATATGATAAAGAAGCAGTCATTTCAAAAGAAGTTTCCTTGGTCCTGAATTGTAAGTCTTATAAAGTGACAGTGGACTCTAATAAAATTTGCTTTTAGTCTATTTATAAAGCTCCTTGAATGCTGGAATAGTAGCATTATTTTTAAAAGTTGTTCTGTAGTATTAATTTGACTTTGTAAATATTTAAGTAAATGAAAAAGTAAGATTTCAATATCAGCCATTAAATACAAATATCTGGTTTTAAAATCATCACTCAACAGATCTACCAATATCAATTTTTATGAAGTCTTTTCCCATGGCAATGTATCCTCCACTGTGAAGAATTTTGATGAAATTGGTCCTGTGTTCAGTTTTTCACTTAAGGTAAGAAAGGTGACTATGAGTATGGGAAAGCAAAGGGAAAATGGTGAGGATTAAACAACAGCAACAACATTAAAACAAATATTTTTAAAAGCCTTAGAAAATTCAGATAAAAGCTATATTGTAAATAAAATTAAAAGAATGTAGGTAGGGCCAAAAATAAGGACACAGAATTGTATGAAAGTATGTGTGCTCTAAGAGGAAATCATTGTGGTTTTAGAGTTTAAGTTCAGTGTTTTTTAAGGAAATTTATGTGTATTCCAATTCTAGTAGAAGTTTTTGTTGTTGTTGTTGTATTAGACTCTGGGTCTGTGTTAGAAAAGCAACTTCACTAATGCCTAGATACCACTTCTGTTTGTAATAAACTTTGCAGTTATACACAAATGTAGACTTCTTCAAAGTCTTATTTCATAGTGATTTCCTTTTCATTAGTAGCCAAGCAAGTGTCAGCAATTAAGTAATAAGAAAGACCAACCCAAAAACCTCTTATTTTATAGATCCCATAAACCAAATACCATTACTCTGCCTCCAAGAAACTCAAAACTCATATTATTTTATGAATTAAGAGAATTTGAATGTTAAACTTTTGAACTAGTTTTTGACCTTTACTTTGCCTTTTGACTTGTGGTCCAATTTCTGTCATTTTAAAATATTAAATAAATTAATCTGACAAATGAGGATTAGCTGACCACATGGTAGTAATTAGCATTATGAAATCTAATAGTACAGTTAAGAATGACAAACATGAAGATTAAAGCATATTAGAATTTTTTTAATGAAATGGTGCAAAGAAAAGAGAACTAAAGGATCCACTAGTTGTCATTTAATCCAACTATATAAAAGAAAAATGTATAAACAGGGGCAGCAAGATGGTGCAGTGGATAGAGCACCAGCCCTGAAGTCAGGAGGACCTGAGTTCAAATCTGGTCTCAGACACTTAACATTCCCTAGCTGTGTGACCCTGGGCAAGTCACTTAACCCCAACTGCCTCAGCAAAAAGAAAAAAAAATGTATAAACAAATACAGGTATAGAAAGATAGTAATGGATAAGAGGTAATTGGCAATTTTTATCTATTTCTTTATTCTGAAATTTATATTTTAAGTATAAACAAATATAAATATAGGGTGTCCTGAAAATGTTAGTGTAGTTTTAAACTAATATATAGCTATTTTCTAGATAATATTAAGGCTATTGTTAAGGTTTTTATATTATTATTACAAATATTTCTATGAAAAACTTATTTCAAGGTTAAAACTACACTAAGACTTTGGAGACAATATTTTCCTATTGTTTTAGTTTGTAATTGATAATATTGTAAAAAAAATCTATGTATTTGTCATATACTTGCTTTGTTTTATCATTGCATTGCTCTCAATAATTAATGGATTTAAAATACTTTGGAAAAGTCATGTGTAGACATGGATATATAAATGATATGAGATAGTTTTAAAGCAATAAAACCAATTGTTCGATATGACTTGGAATTATTCTCATTGTTTACTTTTATGTTGTGTTTTGCTAATTAGATCAAGTGTGGTCAATCACAGAACTTTTTTTTTTTAATGTAGGTCACAACGGGAAACATTCCAGTATCCATGGCTTTTGTAAACATCTCCATTCCTCAGTACACCAAAGAAAATAATGCATTGATGTACTTGACAGGAGTGCATGTAGCACAGGTGACTAAAATTCAAGCTGAACAACTTTTTAAATTTAAAAAAAAAAAAAGATAAAATGCTTTTTGGGATAGACAATGGGCCTGTGATTTCATTAGTATAGGGAAACTGCAGATAAGGAACTTACTCTACCAATGAAGAATAGTATCTTCTTTGCAATTTGTAGTTTTAGAAAGTTGCTTAGATCCCAGAAAGATTGAGTGAGTTGATGATAATAACTTGACCAACAGAATCTGAACTAAAATTTTCCTGGCTTCAAAGCTGGGTCTCTATCTACTATATCTGTCTGTCTGCGTGTACTATATATATATATACATATATATATATATATGTATATATATATATGTATATATATATAATGTATTTTATGTATATACACTAATAAGATACCCATAGATAGATGTTTCTTGTTATACTCTATGTCAAGTAATAAGCAGTTAGTAAGCACCCACCATATATATGTTTACATTGTAATGTTATTAACAATGTAAAATATTATTTTACATTGTTACATTATGTTTATGTTATATTAGTATTAAATTACTTTATGTTATGCTATGCATACTAGAAAATAGAAGGTATCAAGATTGAAAGGGAACAGTCCAGTGGAAGTAGTTGAGTTTATTGACAAATCAAACAAGATCAGAATGCAATGATTTCATCTTAAGGTTGATAGTGGCTAATGAAAGCCAGCATTTATATTATATTTTACATTTGTTCTTGCTTCTTCCAATTAAGAAGCCAGTAAGTTAGGTGATAAAAATAATATTCTTGTTTAATAAGTAAGGGAACTGAGAGTCTGACTTAACTATGATTAAATAATTGCTAAGTGTTAAAGGTAGTATTCAAATTCATGTTTTTCCTGACTCCAGATCTAGCACTCTTTCTATAATGCTGTGTTTCCTCACTATTCGACAAATAAAAAGTTTGAGAGACATGATTTCTAGGTAATTAATCATTTTATTAATCAAGCTAGCCATAATTAATAAAAGGGCTCAGTGACATTCTTGAATGCCAAAGATCCCTCATGAAACATTCAATGCTTATTTATCTTTGAAAGAGTTGTTATTAACTGAGGATGACAATCAACTTTGTTCAGTTGACAAATATGAGAGAGAATGAATATTATAATGAGAGATAAGTTTATTTTAATGAGGGAGTGGGGAGACATGACTTTGGTCATGTCCTTTTTTTCCCAAGTCACTCCCAGCCTTGGGCAGTTTGGACAAAAGATCTATTCCCCTGCTAAACCTGCCAGAGTAGAACACAATTGACTGGAGTGCCATAGATTAAATTCTTTGTAAGGTTTTCTAGGTTGGATGAGGCAACAACTCTACCTAAATAAAATAGTCTAAATTTTTGGGAAAGGTCAGGGATCTCCATAATAATTTCTTATTTAATAATTATTTCTCTCACTATTCTTTGTGGAGTTCACATTACCACAAGTAGATAACCTTATTCTAGGTCTTTAAAAATAAGGATAACTCAATGAATAGATGAAAATTATCTTCCTCTAGTGTGGAATCTTCTAGATACTAGAATATACTGCCTTTGAATATTGGAGCATGTGTATGTAATTTGGGCAGGAGACTAGTACCATCTAAGTAGTCTGAATGCTAATTATCTGGAATGAATTTCATGTTCAAAAGAGATCTTGGAAATATGGAATTAAAACCCAATATTTAGGAATGTAAAGAGTGCAGAAATCATCCCAAACCTTCCACATCTGTGCCACAAATAGGCTTGACTCTGTCAGAATCTTATAAAAAGGAAAGTGAATTAATTGAGTGATAAAGGAGATATAGAGAATTCCAGATCTCCTCAGCTACACTATATAACAGATGTTACCATCTGGCTAGTTCTTAAACTTCTACTTGGCTCAGCCTGTCTCGTTTACAGAGGCGATAGGTCACCAGAATTGGAGACAAGTTATATTCTTTCCTAAGATATTGAGTAGCTGTTTGACTTTAAGTCATTTAATCGTATCAGCCTTTCTTCATGTGTAGAGATATGATAGTATGTTTCACAGGATTATTATTAAATGAGAAAAATATATGGGAAGCTCTTTGTAAACTTTAAAAGGCTATATAAATGCTAGTATATGTTATTATTAAAAGCATTATTCTAGTTATTTAACAGCAAGTAGTTTGGAAAAGCAGTATGATTCGATGAAAACAGCACTGCTTCAAAAGTCTGAAGACAGGTCCAAATCT
Organism: Myrmecobius fasciatus; assembly: GCA_023553655.1. Lineage (NCBI taxonomy): Eukaryota > Metazoa > Chordata > Mammalia > Dasyuromorphia > Myrmecobiidae > Myrmecobius > Myrmecobius fasciatus. Next base: position 226,189 of record JAJPUD010003532.1, read on the forward strand.
CACCTCTAGTGCTTGCTACCCATGTGTCTTCAAACAAGTCATTCAGCTTCTCTATCCCTCAGCTCCTTTATATGTAAAATGGCTTCTGAGGTCCTTTCTGACTCCAAATCTCTTATCTAAAACAGTATTTTCAAGGGGCATCTAAGTGGCACAGTGGATAGAGCACTGGCCCTAGGAGCAGGAGGACCTGAATTAAAATTTGGCCTCAGATACTTACTAGTTGTATGACCTTGGGAAAGTCACCTAATCCCAATTATTTCCAAAAAACCAAACAAAAGTAAAACAGTGTTTTCTCATGTAAGATGCATTATTTTATGGGTCTATAGTAAAATCTGAATCTTAGAATTTTGATTAAAAGGTATTTGACTAATTATGGTAAGTGTTAGCTGAAATTTCATACCTCACATGAAAGAACCAGTGCTACACTTCGTACAAACTTCCTTTATGCTAGGCTGAGGTTTAAGGATTAACAAAGAGCAGACTGAAAACAGCATAATGGTGGGACCCATGCCTGTCGGTTCAGTTCAAGAATTATTTCTTAACTTCTTGATATTTGAAAGACATTCTACTATGTACTCTTCATCAAGGGCTAACAAATCACTCTTTCTTTTCCTCCTCTTCCTATCCCTCAGTTGCCCCCCTTTTCCCTTATAAGCTTTTCTATACAGAGTCTTAATGAAAATTATTTGCTTTTGTTTTGTAAGTTTGAATTATCAGTTGTGATTGTGTCATTCTCTAGGACAGTGATATAAGCTGTATTGCAGAAATAAATCCACTAAAAATAGGAGAAACACCTTACTCATTGTCTTTTAAGAAAGAAAACTTCCGAGATATTAAAGAATTGGTGAGTAGCATATATTAAGGTGACTATTTAAGAACTATAATTGCTTCTACGGATGTATTAGTTTTCTTTTTTCCCCAGAGGATTGTTCTTTTCTGTTCATTCATAAATAGTCAACAAACATATATTGATATACATTACCATATAAGCATATGATATATTTTCCCTTAAAGCTATTATGAGTTAGAGTTTGGAGAGAGAATAGTTAAAGTCATTCATTGCTGTAAATTGCCAATTACAAATTTTATTAAGCTAAGAAGATGATTTGTGCTTTTGGTTATATATAGATATGCCCAAATTGAGATCATTTGGAACCTAACTCATCTTCATATTTTTTGAAATTATTAAGCATTTATTCAGTGTTTACTATAGGCCAACTACTGTGCTAAGCACTGAGAATACAGATACAAGCAAAAAGAAAAAAAGGGACAATCTCTGACTTCAAGGAGCTTATTACATTCTAATGGGGGTAAGATAACTTATAAAAAGAGTGAGAGCATAGCAGTGAAGTCCTAAGAATGAAAGATAGCTGGTCTGAGACCTTTTCCAAAATAGAAATTCTAGAAAGAACTCACTGATTAATGGGAATACCAAAAATACATAGACTTTTATATCCAAAATTGTACTTTTATAAGCTGAGAGTCCAGACTTCTTAAAGTACTTAAGCGTCACTGGTGAGTGAGTAAATTTGGATATTTGGCATCATGGTACACAGCTCCTTCCACTCACATATCACCAAATATCCCCTTTACCATTGTGTTTGATTTCTTAGGCATCCTGACTTGTTTTCTCCGCATTTTCATCCAGTTTTCTATGACTCCTTCCTATTTTGCTTTTTGAGATTGAAGCTATTAACATAACTTTTTCTTAATTAACAACTTGAAAATCCTCCTAGATTTTAAAAAAAAATGGAAGTCATACCAAGAGATCATGGAGAAAGAAAGAAACATCATAGAAAAAAAATTTGAGAAGTACCAATCTAAACATCCATTTTTGAAAAATTATCTGAATATACATCATATTTTCTTTAAAAATTTAGTTTGTATGAAACCCAAATTCACCTTATATTTTTTACTGACTAGCTCTCTACATATTTTCATTTCAAGAATGCCTTATTTTAAAAGTGTAGACTATAATGGTTAGGTGGCTTATATTCAGACTACTCCAAATTAGAATTTTATATAATTGGTGCATAAATATTCAAACACAAATTTTGACTAGTAAGTATCCAGATGTACTCAACCAACCATTTTACTTTTCAGCAATTATTTTCAGAAGTCATACTAAATCTCTTTTCTTTATTATGAACCCCTCCAACTTCAAAGAACTGCAAAACTGCATCATGTAGTAAAGTCACCTGCCACCTGAGAGAACTCAGAATGAAAGAAGAGTACTTTGTGAATGTGTCTACCAGAATCTGGAATGGGACTTTTGCAGCGGTGAGTAGAGTCAGTGTTTATTGAGTATAAATAGCAAGACTGAAATATGCAGAGATAGAAACTCAGTGGCAGAAGGTTCTCCATTTGACATAAAAAGCATTAATGCTAATATAAATAGTGTCCATAGTATTGTGAGTAATTCAGGGTCTGATTTGCACTGATTTTCCATTTTTATATAGTGAAAAATAAGTTGGCTAAAGGGATATGGGAGAATGCATACCCTGCCCACCTTTTGAATAAGACTGTAGTGAAAGGGTTGAATTCCACTAAAAAGTAGTTTGCATTTAATCAATCCATGACTGCCTAGACTCTTTCTCTCTTCTTTTTTATTTTGAAGCTCGGTGTGCTTAACAAAGAATCAGACTTCAAACCACAAAGACATGGGTTCAAAGCCATATAATCTGGGGTGTCATTTAACCATCTGATAATCTAGGTAGTTTTAGAGCATAAATTGCAAAGAAGACACTGGGCTTACCTTACGTAGGAGGAAGAGTTTCATTACTAGAGTTCTATATACCAATTAAATCATCAGTCTATTCCTTTCATGAGCTTAATTATCAATAAACACAGAGTTTTCAATATGCAAAGAACAAAAAGAAAGATTGTATAGGAACTAATAAACTTGGGTCTTATAGTTTGTTTACAACAAGCTGTTTGGCCTTTCAGTAAAGTCACCTCAAAATCAATAATCTTATGGTACAATGTGAGAACATGAACAAAAGAAAGGAAGGTTTTAGGCTCACGGGTTCATGTAGAAGAAGAAATTGAGGCAAAGGGAAAGATGCAGCAAAAGCTAACACATTTTTGTAAAGGGAAAGAGGAAGACAATACCACTGCAGTTGAAAGATTCAGATAAGGTTTAGATGTCAAGAAGGCCTTCCTTCACATAGCAGAATAGGAAGGGAATATCTGAATAGCTTTTTACGTAATTTAATATATGTGGACAGCCAAACCAGACAGTTGTGGTAGAAAATGCAATTTGGGCTCAGAATTGTCTGATTGTCTGAATGAAACTATCAAAATATCTAGTTTCTATTTCATTTGTGATTTGTTTATTGTCAGAAAATAATTAGTAAAAAGACATTGTCTAGGGGTAGCTAGTTGGTGCAGTGGATAGAGCACCAGCCCTGAAGTCAGAAGGACCTGAGTTCAAATCTGGTTTCAGACACTTAACATTTCCTAGCTGTGTGATCCTGAGCAAGTCACTTAACCCCAATTGCCTCAGGGAAAAAAAAGATATTGTCCAAAAGGAATTTAAAGAGGTAAGAAATAGAAATAATCTTAGATAAATCTAATACCCTGTCTAACCCAGGCCCAGAGAGGTTTGGTCCAAGGGCACACAGTGGCCGAGATGAAAAATCAAATCGAATCACTGGGTAATGATAAGAAAAATCACTTTAAGTCACAATTTGCAGTTGTTATTGAAGATAATTCCCAAGGGCAGTGGTTTCTAGTTGATTTCTAATTGTATTCTTAGGGTATATCAATAAAATGTAATCTAGCATCTGGAAAGAAAAAAGTGATAGATTCACTCTACTTGACCCTGGTCATGCTGCCACCTTTAAGAAATGCTGTTGACATCCTGGCTCATGGCAGGGTACAGCATTAAAGATACTGAAGGCATTCAGATGATGCCACATTTTGAAAGGAACTGAACAAATTCAGCTTAAAGAAGATGTGGAGGAGGGGGAATGATTATAATTTTTTAATCAAGTTTTTGAAAGGCTAGCAAGGCATAATTAAGTTTCAGTGGAAGTTGCAGAGAGGCATATTTACATACACACATACCACTAATACATACATATAATTATTTTTAAATTTTAATATTCATTTCAGTAATTCATAGAGAAAAAATTGAGAATCCTTGACCTAAAAGACTAGCCCTTCATGATTAAGTGATGTTTTTTCTTTTCATCGTCAAAATATCTTCCATTTGATTATTTCATTCAACATCCATGTCTCTCCTTCCTGAAAATTTAAAGTGATATTCCCATGTTATCATTGTTTGTAGCTACTTTGTCAGGGAAGTGGCCAGCCTTAAAGCATCTGGTAAATCAGGACCAAATAAGGATGCCACTTCCAGTATGAGAGGTAGCTGACTCTTTTGCTCTTTTCCTATCACCTTTCTCTGATGGAATTTAATGATATAGACAGCTTTCATAATCGTTCAGTTATTATGAAGCAAATTATCCTCCACTATTTCTTTCCAATTGGAAAGAAATTCTTTAGTAAATCCTCAGTGCCTATTCACCATCAGACACATGACTTGTGGATGAAGCACTATGTGGTGTCTGTTTTGATGAGAAAGTTCTGTAGAGAAAAGGTCCAGACCTAGAGATAGAGATACTAGTCTTTCAGGTAAGTTAGTAAGAAAGAGACGAATGAAGTCTTCACATATTTTTTAAACTTGCAAAGACAGCACTGACTTTGTCTACTTTTGCAAATTATATCTGCATAGATTTTAGATCTCTTCCCTATCATCATTTAATGCTTCTCACACTAATTGGATAAATGACCATAAGAATAAGAGTACAGTTCATAGGGTTAATGCATGATGCAATACTATATCTTAGTGTTACCAAGATTAATTAGAGAATAATCTTGATGCAGCCAGTGAGAAGGAAATAAATTACTCACTTTTTGGAAGTACATTCACTGTTTCTGGCTACTAGAGACTGTTTAGTAGATTACCTCATTTAGTATATCAAATGGTGCCCTAGTAACCAGAAAAAAAAGCAGATCCTAAGTGCCAAAGAGAGTAAATGCCCCTCCCCAAAATGAGCAATTTATTCTTTCATGGCTGGATTCTATAAAGTATTAAAAGGAAAAAGCAACATGCAAAAGGTGCTTCATTTGCAAATGATTTTCCTCCTTCAAAAGTCTCCCCTCTTGCTTTCTAAAATGTCTTTTAGAAGAGGAGTTTGTTAGGAATGTATTATAAAAAATAAAATTGTACTCTTTCTCTCTTTCCCTGAATACTCCACCATCACCACCTCAAACCATATTACAACCAAGAGGTTTGTGACGTGTTCTGCTTTGGAAAACTAAGATTATTAGGCTGAGGAATGACATGTAGATTATCACTTCTATTAATGATTTGCCCAATTTTCTTTGATTTGTTTTTAAATCTGACATTAATAAGAAAGTTCTGTTTTACTGGGAAATGTACTTAAGACATCACAAACAATTTGCTAAAAACTTTGAAAAATGATACCTCAAATTTCTATTCATTCTCTTGATCATAAATAATCAAAAGTAATTTAGAAAGGATTGTGAAATCATAAACAAAATTGTAAAGACTTTGGGAACAAGTGATGTTTTCATTGCTGTTGACAGTCAAAGGCTAGGACTTCAGAAAAATAAGAAGAGATTAGAGAAATAAACAATTTTTACCAAGCTAATTATTTGGCAGGGAGAGGTGAGGCAGTACAGTTTGGATTTCTGAAATCATAACCTCAAAGTAGGAAAGATAGGCTCTTCACTAGGGATGAAGTACATCTAACATGTATGAATGTGCTTACCTAGAGTATTTCAAATAGTATTTCTAATTCAATACTATTCAATAACCACTTATTGTACACCTATAACATGAAAAACTGTCCTAGACAATGAAGATACAAGGACAAAATAACAATGTGGTCTCTGCCCTTGAGAAGCTTATATTCCAGAAGGCTTTAAACTGAGAAACTCTTGAATAAAAGGGTTTTAAATGGAAAAGGAAGGAGAAGTGAACAAACTGTCCCAATAGCAAAAAGAAGAGCTACAATGTAAAAGAATACCAATAGGGATATTCAGAAATTCACAAAAAATAAAACCCGAGAATAGAACCAGTAATATAGTCCAGGATCTCATATTTTTATGCATAAATGGACAGGCTACAGCCAACAAACAAGGTGAGCTAGAGATCCTAATGCAAGAAGATTTAGAAAAAAAGTCCCAAAGGAGGATGGGCTATGTCTAAAGGTAAATATTCTCACTAATGGTATTTAAGGACAGGCTGTACTCCCATTTTTCAGGGGTAAAACAGATGCTTATTCAGGTGTAGTTCATAATAATTTGCTTTTGAATTCCTTTCCAGTGAAAAGACTTTAGGAGATTGTATAAGCAATAAAAAAAACAAATGAAAGTTATTTTTTTAGTTGTTTTAGGAGTTATTTTTTGTTTGCTTTCTTTTTTCAATTTTAGAAAGGAAGAGGGAAGACTTTTGAAAGAGGAAAATCATTTGCAAACTTCAAAGGTCCCTGGTTTTGTGGGTTTCAGATCTTTCCATTAATATGAGCAAAATTTTATTTTATATAAGTAGATTATTTGATGAGTTAATGAAGCTGAAATACAAAATCACCACTCAATGTCCCATCTTCAGTATCCATGGAACATTATAACTCAAAAGAATCATAATGATCACCATTTATTTATAAAGAAGGGAACTGAGACCCAGAAAAGTAACATGAATTGCTCAGTCACTTAGCCTGTGAGTAGTAGAGTGGGTAGCAGTAGGTGGATCTCCTGATTTGTTCTTTACCTCTGCAGACTCAGCTGGATTGTCCTTAGACAGTAGGCTTGCCAGCTTGATGTAATGCTACTAGATCTTATGCATCTTGGGCATAGAATCTCAAGAACCCAAAGTCACTTTTACATCATGATGAGGCATTAGAATGAAGCTTTGATTGAAAGTCTACTTTCTATAAAATGAAATTTTTTAATTATTCTAATTTTGTAAACAATCTCAAATACCAAAAATATGATGGAATTTTGAAATCAGTTTTTGCTTCTAAAAATTCCCAAAAAAAGAATGTGTTGATACTAATTTCTGCCAGGATCTTTGGATGATAATAATAGATGTGTAATTTTGGTTAACAGACCTCACCTGAATATTAGTAATTGTATCTATGAAATGAGAATAAAAATACATTATTGTTTCAAAGGATAAAGAGATCATGTATCTGCATGGACTTATACTGCATTAACAATAAATGTAAGTTATTGTTGTTATTTATTAAATTTGTCTTTATATTACAGTCATCTTTCCAGACAATTCAGCTGGTAGCAACTGCAAAAGTGGACATTGTTGACCCACAAACATATGTAATTGAAGAAAACACTGTTATGGTGAGTGCATTAAATCTTCAACTAAAACAGATGTTATTTTAATGAATTTTGGGCTGGTTCCTTTCCAATATTTAAAAGGAAATATGGATTTCTGCTATGGAAAAGGTTCGTGTATTTTAAAGAAACTTTATAGTTTTGAAGTTTAGCATGTCACAATGCATTATTATTTATTGTTTTGGTAATTGTCAATATATTTACTGATTAAGTGATGAAATACAATATATCACATACAATATGGTTATCTCTTTTTTTCTACATTTTGGTCAAACATATGGAAAAACATTTTTGCAACAACAGAGGAAAGAATGGAGGGTAATGAAAACAGGTACTTAGACTGTCTATAGTCCTCATCGTATCTTGTATCATTTTCGTATCTAATCTTTTCTCTTGGAACCTTCTTTTCACTGTATGGTCACACAAAAAATACTAGCTCTTAGTTCACACTTAGTCTAATTTTTGTCATTAAATAATCAATATGCTTTGATTAAGAAGCCCAGCTTCTTAAACGATGATTCATGGTCCCATATGGAGTTTCATAGATAAATTTGGGGGTTGTGAAATTATGATTTATTATTATAAAATGTTTGGTTTTGTATACCTTTTCATATATCATTATATCCAGAGTGATGTGAAAATTTCTTAGGCAAAAAGGGTTTGTGAATAGAAAAAGTTTAAGAAACTGCTGTAAAGTATTTTCCCTTTACCCAAAGAAGTGTTTTAAGTACTTTTAGCAGTTGAGGCATTTAGAAATAATTTATTACAGATAGCATTTTTTTAAAGAAAACAGTGACAATGTGATTTGAAATGTCCATTTATAGGGTTTTTTTAATTCAAGAAAAAAAGAAAAATACTTTTGAGAAAAATTTCTTTGATAGAGATAAATGGAAATAAAGGCATCTCTTGTCAGAATCTGGCATAATTTATCATGTCCACATCCTGAAACTAGAATAAAATGTAGCATATTAAAAAAAATTTCTATCAAGCTGATTTGCTAACACCATGCATTATGCATTTTCCTTTTGAGCCTTTTGTGTAGAGTCTGGGAGATAATACTGCACATGGTCACCCAGAGGCCAACCAAAATTATGTCAGTTAACTGCCTCAGGATCTATTCAGAATTGGTGGAAAATCAAGGGGCACCCACAGGTACCAAGATATTGGAAATGACCTAAAAAGAACGTGTAGCAATGTTACCACCATCTTTGCCTAAAAGGGAAAAGTGGTTCTTTGTGTAGGCTTAGATGGAGGGGCCCCGTGTGCTTCTGGCTTAGCATCCTCATAGAAGTACTTGCTTCTACCCTTCAGGGCCTGGGACTTGGAAAATCAGAAATACAGCCAAGAAAAAATGTGGATGTGGCATTCAATTAAGTATTTATGGACTTGGCCTGAAAAAAAAATGATTTGTTACAGATTTTTAAAAGGTTGATTTGTAGGGAAATTTGGATTCAACACTTACTGTGTGAGCAACTTACTTGTTCTAGGCACTGCATTATGGTGCATACAACAATGAAGGAGACATAGATCCTTCTCCTAAGGACACATGGTAATGGAGGAAATATCATAAGAAAAGCATGGAACCATTCTCTATATATTAAAAATAAGTGTGGGCTTGGAGGATGTTCTAAAAGTTAGTTTGTCCTAATTGTATGGTAGAAATGAATCTATAAAAGTTGTGTGGACCCACAATAAGGAGTATCTTGAATGATAGGCCAAGGAGATCAGATATTATTCTCTATATGGAGTGTGTTGACACTGAATTGATGAAGGGAAGAATTATGTCTGGGGGATATCATGGAATCTAAGAGTTGCAAAGGACTTCCTGATACATTCTCATTTTTCCCTCTTTAATGCTGACAGTATTACCCCAGAGGCAGTGTGTAGAGAAGGGATGAAGAAGGAAACAGACATTTATGAAATGCCTACAATGTTCTAAATATTTGTGCTAAATATTTGACAATCATTACCATATTTGCTCCTCACCAACAACCCTGTGAAGTAGGTATCATTATTATTCTCAGTTTACAATTGAGGAAACTGAGTCAGATAGTGGTTAAGTGATTTTCTCAGGGTCATACTTCTAGTATCTAAAGCTGGTCTTGAAAAAAAATTTTCCTGATTCCAATCCCAATGCTCTATTTAGTGCATCATCACTCTACAAAGAAACTGGAGGTAGGAAAATCAGAAAGCTGACTGATACAGTAGTAATGGTAAGGTAAAGAAATCTGCAAATTCTTTGGTTCTCTTAGAAGGCAAGAGAAAAGAGTTGCTAAATAAATATATTTCACTTAATTGAAAATAAAAATGAATAACTATAATGAATTCTGGCATTCAGAGCCCTTCATAACATACCTACATACATATACTTTCCAGTTGTCTTACACCTTACTGTCTGAAACAAGCTTTTTAATCCATTGACTGGCTCCCTGGCTGATCCACAAACAAGATACTCCATCTCTCCCCTCTAGTCATTTTTTCTGACTGTTCCCCATGCCTGGAATGTTCTCTCTCCTTATCTCTGCTTTATGGCTTACTTGGCTTTCTTCCAAGTTCCAACTAAAACTCTACCTTCTAGCAGAAGCTTTTTCTAGCCTCCCTTAATTCTAGTGCCTACTCTGTTAATTATTTATTTATCCTCTATAAAGCTTGTTTGTACATGTTTGCATTCTGTTTCCCCTTTTTAAATTGTGAATTCCTTGAGGACAGGGACTGCCTTTTTTTGCTTCTTTTTGTATTTTGCACAGTGCAAAGTACATGGTAGTCAATAAATATAAATCACTACCAAATAGTTTCCAATAAAACAATAAGAAAAGTGAAAACATTGTTAATTAGATCTTAAGGAAGAAGTTCATTGCTAGTTTCAGTCATCAGGGAAAGTTTCATGGAGAAGGCAGCATTTAAGTTAAACTTTAAAGCAGGAATTATAATGTTTTATATATTATATATATTTATAGTTTTAATGACTATATTTCAGTAAAATGGGTTTCTTTTGTGATTCTATGAATTTTATTTTATGCATTTAAAACATGATTCTGAGAAGGAATCTCTAGACATTTATTAGATTGCCAGAGGGTCCATGACACTAAAAAGCTTCAGGACTCATTTTAAAAAAAATATATTGTTATTCAGTCATTTCTGTCATGCCTGATTCTTCATGGCACCATTTGAGGTTCTCCTGGCAGAAATACTGGAGTGGTTTGCTATTTCCTCATTTTACAACTAAGCAAACTGAGGCAAATTGAATTAAGTCACTTGTTCAGGGTCACACAAGTATTTGAGGCCAGTTTGAACTCAGGAAGGTGAGTCTTCTTGACTCCGGGCCCAGAACTTTATTATATATGGAGTATTTGAGATTCAAACTATGAGCTGCACTGTTGTGAAGAGGTCAGACCAGGGAATGACCACCTACTAGACAAGGGTGGGCTTATTGAGGTTTCTTCCAGGGAGACCAGAATTATCTTTCTTCTGTATCCCAAGTCTCAAATTTCTCTCCACTGGGCTGTTTTCATTTCTATCTGCTAGGAGCCCTTCCCCATTTCCTCCCAAATTGCCTTCCCCCAAACAGAGCTGCTTTACATAGCATTTCCCACCCCCCTTCCCCTAGCCACAGTCCCCCACACAGCCCCTTCTGTCAATCCCTCCCCACTTTTTCCTTGGACTCTTGACTTAGGAATTTTTCCTCCTTCTCCCTTCAATGCTGAAATTAGAACCTGGAACCTAAACTTTACAGATCATGCCAGAGCTGGGTCCTGCTGCTTCCCCTGCTTCCTGGCAGTCAGTAGGATAAAAAGAAGCCCTCTCTGAAAGTTGTCCCTATATGAGTTGACTGCCCTCTCTGACTTCAGACTGGCATCAGTGCTGCCTTTCTCCTTTCCTTCTCTTCAACTTCCTGGTTATTAATCATTATTCCTCCTTGCTGTATAACTCCTGTGCTTGACATTACAATGTCTTGGCTCCTTCTTTAATAAATTGGAGAAGAGACATTGAAAAAATCACAAAAAATAGAATAGATCATTTCAATTACATAAAATTGAAAAGCTCTTATGCAGTTGGGAAAGGAGCTTGTTACTTAACTCATCACCATATACATTCTCATCATCATCAACTCTAAGGTAATCTGGAGGAATATATCTTTGTTAATGACTAAAATTACAGCCTCTCTCAATTAATCTAAATCCTCATAACAGTTTATTAATAATTTGAAGAAAATTCTATCCCCATAAATATGTGGCTTTGGGGTATGGCACTAAAATTCCTGGACTTCAGTTTTCTCATCTATAAAATATGGAGTTAAACTAGATGCCTCTGAGGACCCCGTTCAGCTCTAGATTTATGATGCTGTGGCCTCTTTTCAATATATCAAAACCCCTAACTCCCTAGGCTTAAACAGCAAAGTTATCAGATATATAATTTATTGATGATATAACAAATGATAATTTAGATAAACAGTTTTTACAATGGTTTGGCTCTGAGAATGATCACATCAAGAATCATCACCTGAACAACTTTCTCATTTCAAGTATTATCTTCTCAGATCTGATCACCATTCAGTTCCCTGAGGATATCAATTAAAATTTCTTTTCAAGAATTCTCTGATGAATAAAATGAAGGATTAAAATAGGTATGAATAAAATGAAAGATTAAAACAGGTGTTTCCAGAAGAAAGTTCACTTTAGCCTTCCTCTCTATCTTTCCACAGTTTCTTTCAAACCATTACTCTTATTTCCAGAATAGCATTAAGTTACTTTATGGAGGGAAGGAAGGAAAAAACAAAGAAAAGAAAGATATTAGGAAGTTAGGTTAGATTCTTTGAGACGGCTAAAGAGAAGATTTTTTTGCTTCAATTGTTAGTGTTAATCACTGAATGGTTTCGGCCTCAGTCAAACTCAAACCTTAGCTTAAAAAGGCCGAGATCTCCCATTTCATTTAAGGCCATCTCCAGTTGTCTTGATCTATTATCTAGCCACTGGACCCAGTTGGCTCTGTATGGGAAAGTGAGGCAGGTGACCTTGCACAACCCTCCCTCACTTCAGTCCAATTCACTTGCATGTCATGGCACTCCTTCCCTGATGTCATGGCCCTCTTCAAGAACTAAGAATAACCACTTCTTTATGGAATGAAAAGTAAACTGCCACAGTCCAAGTATCCAAAACTTGTCCAAAGAGATAGTAACAACTCCTATATTCAATTTAGGAGAAACTTTATTGGAGTTGCTGTTTCACTGACATTCTGTCTATGTTCCTATGCAGTTACACAAACCTCCCTATGAGTAGAATGCCCTCCTCCTCAAGTATTAGCAGCCCTATCTTTCCTCCAGGTTTCCCTCCATCATCACCTTCTCCTTGGAGCATTCCCTATTCTTCAAGTTTATTCAAAACCTGATTTTGCTGCTTAACTTACTGTGTGAACCTTTGAGATTCTGGTTCCTCACTTCTAAATTAAGGGGGTTTGGTGGCCTTCTAAGATCCCTACTTACTCTAAATGTATGATTCTTATGATTTCTTTTTCCTCGGATGACTTACACTTACTGATCTATGTGTGTATTATTTGTTTCCCCTCATCCCCTCTGTTAGAATATAAAGTCCTTCAGAGCTAGAACTGCTTAAATTTTTGGCTCTTTGCCTCCTGTGTCTTAGACATAGTGAGGATTAATAAATGTTGAATTGAGTTGTCTTGAACTTTGAGAAACACTTATTTTAAGTGCTTAAAAGCTAGTGAAGGAGAAAAGGAGAAGAAATAGGAGAATCATTACTTTGTTAAAATGCTGTAGAAACTAAGAATTATTACAGTTACAGATAACAATGTTATACAAACCAAGGGAAGAAGTATTCAAAGTAGCCTTGAAGAAATTTTGCATAAGTCATAGAGGATGAGAGTGGGAAAAATGGCCATTGGAATTTATAATTAGACAGACATTTTGAGTTTCAGGAGAATGCTAGCAATGGAAACCAGTTTGGAAGGGGTTGAGGAAAGAGTGAGTCATGAGGAAGTGTAGAAATGAAGTATAGGAAACTTTTTCAAGAGGTTTGACAATGGAAGGGGGCAAGGGATAAAGAGATGAAATGGTAGCTGGATAAAATAAAGACAAGAGTGAGGTTTTCTTAGACATGAAATGGCCTGAACATGTTGATAAGCAAATGAAAAGAAGTCAATGGAAAAGAGATTGAAGATGCATGCATTTTTTTAAATCTACTAAATAAAATAAATCCTCTCTACTCACAATTTCTCAGTAGCATTATACATTTTCTCTTTCCTTCCTGTCTCAGAGAAACATAGCCCTTGATCTCCATTCCTTCTCTTGCCTTCCACACCTTGTCCATGTGTTCTTCTGAGAAGGTTTTGAGGAAAGGAAATGACTCATAGAATTAAAGAATTAGAGTGGAAGAAACCTTATTGGCCATCCAGTCCAAACTCATTTTTTTTTAGCAACTTTTCAGATATTTACATTAAAGCCTCCATTTTTGTTTTCTGAAGAAATTAATCCATAAAACCTCTTAACGAGAAATCTAGCCTACACACAAAACCACAAAAAAGCTGTTTTCTGTTAACAGTGTTAGTTTTATGTATATGAATAATGCCCCTGTCTTTTCTCCTCCTTTTGACTGCATTTTGTAGAAGAGAGGGTAAGAATTGATTTCATAATTTTTTTATAAAATGAGTTAGAGGACAAAATACAAAACTTTACTTGTTAAATTGCTTTAGCAAAATGCCACACCTTACAATGTGTCAAGTTCATCTAAAGAAGAGGCACCAGTGTGAGTACTGAGTTATGCATTATTCCATGGTCCCATGCAAATCTACGCAAATGTTCCAAATCCTAAAAAGTGATCTTGAATTCGAAAGCTGAGAGTTGTTCATGTTTTGAAAATTCAAAAAATTTTTAACCACAATTGTCCTTTAAATAGAAGAGCTTTTAAAAGGTCATTTGCTTTGCTCTTCTCACTCCACATCCCTATTCATTTATTTGTTCATTGAGTTTATATAAGAAGTTCCAAATATTTGCAGCATCCTGTTTAAGATTTGGGACAAGACACAATGATAAATATTTTTGTTCATAAGAGGCTTACAATCAAGTAGTGTATGTACCTGCACATATATAATTTTGTAAACAAAACAAAACAAAACTAATGAGTTTCTTAATGATGGACATGGATTTCAAAATTTTCTGTTTGTATCATACAAATAATCTATTTTAAGTTCTGGGAGTGTCATTTCTAATTATTTGCTATATTTCTTCTATCCATATAGATATTAAAGGAACCAAAATTTGAGAAAAGAAAAAAAACAAGACAGTACTTTAAATATATTTATACACCAAGTACTTATAATTTCATCAGTGTAGGTACTCCTTTCATATATACAGATAGCAGCTCCTCTGTAAGTAATTTCTGAATAATGTAATTATTCTGTTACTAATACCATCATAATAAAAGGATGGTCATTTGACCTTTTCTTAGATCAAAAACCTTTAATGGCAGGGGGCTCACAGTTTATATGCCCTTTGAAGACTTAGGTGTACTTGAGGAGTGCTAATCACATCTGATTGATTAGCCCAATGGGAAGTGAGCTATATTAAAATAAGGGATTTGGGGTATATGACTTAATTCACTCAAATCTTGGTCAGAAGAAAATCAATTTCCATATCACTTGTCTTAAAAGAAAGGGAAAATCAACATTTTCCCAGACCTGTCTGAGCAAACACATCTACCTATTAGGCCCAGTTTAGAATTTGTTTTCCTGTTAGATCTTGGCCTAGGTAAATCTTTTAAGAGAGATTTCCACATTGTTTGGTTTCTGGATACAGAAGCAGAAAAGGGGAAAAACCTGGTTATTAAATATAAGAGAGAAATAATTTCTCACATTTACTTTATCCAAAAGTGTTCATCATCTTCTAATTAAGAATATTCTGAAGTAAGCCTGCCTGGCATTTTGATGAGAGTCAAATACTTAGTCTGTTATTGAATTTGTACTTAAAACCTTTCCAGCTTGAGATTAAACCTGCCAAAGCTTGTACTCTGACTCACACCCTTTAACAACCCAGGCCATCTGCATGTCACATCATGGGATTTGTAAAGAGATACTCTTTAAAATTACACTTTAAAGGAGCTAAGCTACTGCATTACCTGTTGGAACAAATCTTTTATTAATCTCTCTAGGCCTCAGTATCACTTGTAAAAGTGAGAACATTAGGCTAGGTTATCTCCATTACATCATTCAGAGAATGTTTGATATTATATGATTCTAATTTTAATATATTTTTTCAGATTCCAGTTACAATAATGAAGCCTGATGAGAAAGCTGAAGTACCAGTAGGAGTAATCATTGGAAGTATAATTGCTGGCCTTCTCTTGCTGTTAGTCCTAACTACTATTTTATGGAAGGTAAACAATGAATGACTGGCCGTCTGTGTGTGTGTGTGTGTGTGTGTGTGTGTGTGGTGGGGGTGGGGGAGTGTAGGTGTGTGGGTGGGTGTATCAAAAGCTGAGCAATTACAACCATTTGTCATAGGTATTGATAATATAAATCTTGCTCTCTCATTTTCATTCTCCTTCTAAATAGTTACATACAAGAAGCTGTTCTCTCTACCTCCCTTCTTGTTCCTTCTGTTAGATAGACCAGGTACAAGGATTGGTTAGCATCCAGCACCTAAAATACATGTAAAATGTGTACAAAGATATCATCTATAAAAGTTATTTGGTTTTTGGGGTTTTTTTTCCACTTTTGTAGTTTATTAATTGCTCACAAAAAGGATGAGTCTTTTCATTCCATTCATGGGATACTTCATATATGAAAGTTATTTGTAATCTGAAGATTTACTACCTCTTGAGAGATGTATCTTGATCTAAAATCACCATTCTTTGGACTCTGGAATTTTGTGATTTTTTTTTTCTCTCAAGGATTTTTGTTTTGTTTTCTCCAGCTAAACCTAAGGAGAGAGAGACAGAGACAGAGACAGAGAGAGATCATGATCATCTGAGTTCTCCTGAAGGAAAAAGATTATTGCTGGAGAGCTGGAATAGAAATTAAAAGTCATCTAGTCCAATCTCTTGATTATATAGATTAACAAACTGAGACCTACTCGTTGAAGTTAAGTGATTTGGCTAAGATCATGAAGGTAGTAAGTAGCAGAGCTGGGATTTGAACTCATTACATGACTTAAGTGTAGCATTCTTTCCATTGCCTTGGTCTGATTCTCAAATGAAGGTCTAAAACTCCCCCACATACATTTTCATGTCTTTTTAAAACTTAATTTGATACTTATCCTTTTATCAATCCCTCATAGTTCTCAAGAGCCTTATATTTCTCTTTATGTTTTATTCCATCTTCTAATAAATAACTGGTCATTGGGATGCAGAACTCTGCTGAAATTGGCTATAGGTACAAGGCCAATGTCTTAGACAAATTCACTTCACTTCTTCAGACCTAATCTTTCTTCCTGTGAAAAAAAGAGAGTGCTGAAATAGATGATTTTTAAAACCCCCTACAACTGTAATTCTACATATAAAGGCAAATGTGAAGAAATGAACTTAATTGCAAAAAAAAAAA
>JAJPUD010003533.1:0-21216 GCA_023553655.1 Myrmecobius fasciatus
CACAGGTTGCACAGGTGACAAATAGCAGAGCCACATTTTGAACCCAAGTTCTCTGATGCTATCTCTGGCTATCTTCCTTCTACTCCATAACAATCTACCTCTTCCCAGCTTCTTTATTGACATTAGCCATCTCCTGGAGTTCCTATATGGAATCACTAACTCTCTCGACTAGGCTAATGGAAGCTTTCATTATCTCTGCAGTAGGATAGCTATTTTCTCCTCATTCCTGCCTCCTATCTAATCTCTTCTTCCAAACTATCATGAAGGTGGCCAATAGATTAATCTTCATGTCACTCTCCTGTTCAAACAAGCCAACAAAAAAATCTCTTGGGTTTTTTTGTTATCTAGAAAATCAAATCCAAAAATCCTGGCATTCAAAGCCCTTCCAAATTTGGTGCTAGCCTATCTATCCATCCCGGTTAGCATATATCATGGACAAATATAAAGCAGAGATTTGAGAAGATTGTTGGATTTTTCAATAAAAACCAATTGTTGTTGCTCAAATGAGACTTTCTCCTTGATATTTGAGAATACATCTATTTTGTTAAAAAAAAAATAGCCCTGAACTGGCTATCACTAAGGTGAAAGGAATATAAAACAACTTAGCTCCTAATATTCACTAATAGGAGGCCTCCTCCAACTCTTTGTTCTCACTCTTTTCAATACAACCTCCTCCCTCCCACCCAAACTTCATTCAATTTCCCACACTTAATGCCTGTGTAATTTTGGGCATGTCACTTAATGTCCCTATTCTTCAGCCTGTAACTCTGGATATTTCACCTAATTTCCCTAATCTTCAGCCTTAGTCTTTAGCAGATTGGACTGGGGAATGAACAGATGAATATTTATTTAATATCTACTACTTGTGAGACACTGTGCCAGCCACTGAGTATAGAAAAAAAAGTAATATAGTCCCTGCCCTCAAGAAGCTTACATTCTAATGGGAGTGGGTATAAAACACATCAAGAAATATTGTACAAAGAAGGACATTTTTCATCTGAGTAGTCACTAGGATGGTTAGTGGAACCAAAGGGAGAGTCAGTTGCTATGTCTTTCTAGAAGCAACGAGAATATTGATTGTTGTTCCCAAAACAAGAGTCACAAAATTTGTGGGGTAAGGAAGGAGTTAGATGATACCCATGTGGTGCTAGAAGCTTAACAGGATATGAAGCATAGCTAGATAGGGATGGGGGAGTGGAGTTGAACTCATTCCCTAATCAGAACAATTCAGGTAAAGCTGAGGAACTAAATGTCCCAGGGAGGGGGAACATTGACCTCTGAAATCTCTAGCCTAAATATATGATTCTATGATCATATGATTTCTCAAAGGCTGAATCTTCTCTATATAGATTTGAGTCAGATCCCTTCACTGGGAAGACCTAACTCTGAGCCCCATTGACTTCCATCTTCTCTGACTTGCCTTACCATCTACAATGTAAAATCCTATCAAGTGAGAACTGTATTTTCTTTTTTAGTATCTCTCTCCATCAAATATATCACCCTTAGTGGGCTGTGCAACAAATAGCTGTTAAATAAATTAGAAAGTGACAATGGAATTATCACAGCTGTTTTAGACTTTTCTTACATGGCATCTGTTTTAATACCTCTGACTAACAAATTACTTTCTCACTACCAATTTCCCACAATGTTATAATTTCCTGGAGGATGCTAGAATAGATAGACAGACTCCTACTTTGCTTACTTAATAATTAGCATTCTGTGCTTTCTCTCTCATAAAACAAGACTCTGGGATCCTGCCTGGGGATCTTGAGGAACAACTGCTGGAGAAGGATGGCATCAAACACCAAGATGAATTCTGGATTGTGGTCCTAAGAGTTTTTCTATTATTTGTGTTTGCTATCTATGTCTCTTTTTCTCTTCCCCTTTTGTTTCTCTTTTCCTAGTTATGTGTTTCTCTCATGACATCCTCTATACCAAATCTCCATGTATAATTCTTTGTTGGCAATATAGTTCAAGCTACTAAAGCTCCCCCGACCCTCTTGGCTCTCCTTTATATGACCCAGAGTGTTAATTCTGTGTTAACCATGATATGCAGGGTTCACAGTCCATATTGCAGCACAGGAAGAATTTTGATCTTTAAAAAGTGACTTCAAGAAGCTTGAAATCATTAAAACAGCACCATTTCCCGAATATAATCTGGCCTGTGTTGTTCCTATTTTATTCTGAGCCAAATTCATTATCCATCTGGAACATTAGTCCTGAGAGGAAACATGGTACAGTGGATAGAAAGCTGAACAGATTTGGTTTCATGTCACACCTCTGACATATATTGGCTTTGTGAATGTAAGCATGTCATTTAATCTCTTAATGCTCTAAAAAACTCCCTAAAAGCATAAGTTAGAGTGAAAATACAGTATTGGTAGAAGGACTTTCCTTACCTAGGATTTCTACATACCAAGAAAATTAAAAGTCCAGTCTTGATCCTAAATGTTTATTGTAGGTATTGTGTGTATTTGGACCAGTTCTATGAGTGATGAATATACCATGTTTCTCTCTTGAAGTTCCATGTCTATCTCTTATTTTCTTTTTTTAAGTAATCAAGTTTTATTTCTTCTGCTTAGCAAGGTGTAATTCCCTTTTGTGGCTCATCCTCTTCTTTTCTTCCTCCCCCTGCCCCAAATACTTTCCTCCAAGCCACTTGATTAAGACAAAGATATATACCCACATATACATACATATATACATTTCAAACTCATATCATTCTACCTCTTTCTTAACAATATAGTAACTAGACTGAGACATCAGAGAAAAGAATAAATGTGTCAAAGAACTAGGTTTTTAGCAATACCATTAAAAAAATCTCATATTACCTTTGTAAACAAAGCAGACTAATGGTGATTAGATGATAGGAAATTTGGGTATATTTAGAATTGGTTGACTTCTCAGACATACAAAGAAGCTTCAATGGATTAAAGTCAACTGAAAGGAACATATTTAGTGTAGTTTCCTCTGGTATCTTGGCCCTATGCTGTTCAAATTTTTATTGGCCTGATTAAAGGTATAAATGGTATCCTTATCAAATATGTAGAAGACACAAAGCTAGGGAGATCTCTTAACATGTTGGAGGATAGAGTGAAGATCCAACAAGTTAATGATAGGCTAGAATGATAAGATGTATAGGACAAATTTAAAAAGGAAAAAATATAAAATCCTATTTTACTCTTGATCTTGAGTTTAGACAATTGCACAAGTAAGGGATGTCATAATTAGAAACTGATTTGTCTGGAGGATGGGGCATAAAAGTTTTAAGTGAGTCAGTGGAATAACATATCAAAAAAGCTAACAGGTGTTAGGGCTCATTAATAGAAATGTTATATTCAAAATGAAGGAGATAGTTCTGCTGTGCTCTACGGTTAGATAGAGCTGGGAACCAATATTTAGGAAATATATGCATAAACTAAAGTGTACCTACAGGTGGGTAACTTCAATCATGGCAGAACTGGAAGCTGTGCCATCTATCAATAATTCATCAATGTTTTTAAGCATTTACTATATTCTAGGCATTGTGCTAGGTATCAGGGGTACAAAGATTTAAAAAATGAAAATTTTAGGTCCCTAGCACAGAATAAATTGATGAAAATGTAGCATGTTTAATCTAAAAATATGGCTAAGAGAAAGAAAAATGGTTAGTTGCTGTCTCATATTAGATGAGCTATTAGTGTAAAGAGATTTTAACTTTTCCTACTTGATTCCAGAGAGCATAAATGAGAGAAGAAACAGATAGGCAGTTTTGGATTGCATGTCAGGAAAAAGTTCCTGATAATTAGAATTGTCCAGAAACAGGACAGGTGCCAAGACAGATGGCACTGTCTAAATACCTTCCTTTCATGTCTTTGGGTGTATATGGGAGGGTGCAACTGTATTTGTAATTATGGCATTTTGTTTTTAATTCATTAGGTCCTAAGTGTTAGAGATAATTATTCAAATTATAACTATAATTAATTTCAAAATGATGTTAGGCTCACAATAATGTCTTACATAGTGTCTCAAAAATCTTAGTGTAGTTCCAAGCACCCTATAGACAGACCAGGCAAATGAGAATGAAGAAAACACTATTTAATCCTTGTTTCTGCTAGTAACTGATTCAGTATTTATAACAAAAATTGAAACTGAGAGTATAGTGTTGCCTAAACAACCCATAGAAGAAACTTTTGCCCTTACTCATCAATTTTCTTTAGCCTGGTTATCTCCCAAGAAGGGTAAACCATAAAACAATTTAAGGACTCCTCTGGTGAGAATACTTGTCAAAAAAATGTTTCCATAAATTTAAGCAATAGCTACTTTGCCTTACTTCAGGCTAAAGACTAGAAGGTAATGGATGTCACAGTGTTGCAATAAAAAAATATGAATTCTCCAACAGAAAGCTTTCCATTCTTCATATTGTACAAACTGTATGTAAAGAATATGGTTGGGATTCTTCTTATAGAGTACATCCACATTAAGGAACAACCAGTTTCTTATGTGATAAAAAGTGCTGTTGTAATTACGTCAATTTTTTCCATAGTGCCTAGGTTTGAAATGCAGTGCATGCTATTTTGAGATTGGAAGACTGCTTTTTGGAAAAAGTCTGATGAGTTAGTAGGTGACTCTGGTATGAGGAAATCCTGGCTGTGTACCTGCTTTTTAAATTTTTTTTTATTAAAGCTTTTTATTTGCATAACATATGTATGGGTAGTTCTTCAACATTGATCCTTACAAAGCTTTCCGTTACAAATTTTCCTCCCTAGTCCCCACCCCTCCCCTAGATGGCAGGAAGCCCACTACATGTTAATAATGTTAAAATACTTGACAAGTCGAATATATGTATACATATGTCCATACTTATCTTGTTGTGCAAGAATAATCGTATCTACATGAACAAAAAAAAAATCTGAGAAAGGAAACCCAATGCACACAAACATCAATCGAGACCATGAAAATGTTATGTTGTGGTCCACATTCATATCCCTCTC
The DNA here is from genome assembly GCA_023553655.1 of Myrmecobius fasciatus. NCBI lineage: Eukaryota > Metazoa > Chordata > Mammalia > Dasyuromorphia > Myrmecobiidae > Myrmecobius > Myrmecobius fasciatus. The sequence goes on from JAJPUD010003533.1 coordinate 4,974, forward strand.
TCTGGGTGTATATGGCTTTCTTCAATGAACAATTGGAACTGGTTTGAGACATTTCATTGTTGCAGAGCCATGTCCATCAGAATTGATCATTATATAGTATTGTTGTTGCTGTGTATAATGATCTCCTGGTTCTGCTCATTTCACTCAGCATCCGTTCATGCAAGTCTCCCCAGGCCTCTCTGAAATCGTCCTGCTGGTCGTTTCTTACAAAACAATAATATTCCATAACATTCATATACCATAACTTATTCAGCCACTCTCCAATTGATGGACATCCCTTCAGTTTCCAGTTTCTAGCCACTACAAAAAAGGGCTGCCACAAACATTTTTGCACATGTGGGTCCCTTTCCCTCCTCTAAGATCTCTAAGGATATAGGCCCAATAGAAACACTGCTGGGTCAAATGGTATGCACAGTTTGATAACTTTTTGAGCATAGTTCCAGATTGCTCTCCAGAAGGGTTGGAGCCATTCACAGTTCCATCAACAATGTATTAGTGTCCCAGCTTTCCCACATCCCCTCCAACATTCATTATTATCTTTTTCTGTCATTTTAGCCAATATGACAGGTGTGTAGTGTTATCTCTGAGTTGTCTTATTTTGCATTTCTCTGATCAATAGTGATTTGGAGCAACTTTTCATATGACTAGAGATGGTTTTAATTTCATCATCTGAAAATTGCCTGTTCATATCCCTTGATCACTTATCTATTGAAGAGTGGCTTGAATTCTTGTATATATGAGACAATTCTCTATATATTTTAGAAATGAGGCCTTTATCAGAACCATTAAATGTAAAGATGATTTCCCATTTTGATGCTTCCCTCCTAATCTTGTCTGCATTAGTTTTGTTTGTACAGAAACTTTTTAACTTAATATAATCAAAATTATCTATCTGGTGTTCAATTAAGAGTTCCAGATCTTCTTTGGACATAATTTTTTTCCATCTCCACAGGTCTGAGAGGTAAACTATCCTATGTTCCTCTAATTTGCTTATAATATCACTTTTTATATCTAGATCATGAACCCATTTAGTTCTTATCTTGGTATGTGATGTTAGGTGTGGGTCAAGCCCTAATTTCTTCCACACTAGTTTCCAATTTTCCCAGCAGTTTTTGCTGAATAGTGAGTACTTATGCCAAAAGCTGGGGTCTTTGGGTTTGTCAAACACTAGTTTGCTATAGATATTGCCTAGTTTGTCCTGTGATTCTATCCTATGCCACTGATCGACTGCTCTATTTCTCAGCCAGTACCAAATGGTTTTGATGACCGCTGCTTTATAATATAGTTTTAGATCTGGTACAGCAAGGCCACCTTCATCTGCCTTTTTTTCATTAATTCCCTTGAAATTCTTGACCTTTTGTTCTTCCAAATGAACTTTGCTACTATTTTTTCTAGTTCTGTAAAATAATTTCTTGGGAGTTTGATTGGTATGGCTGTGTGCCTGCTTTTTGCTAGCAGAACATCGTGTGGCATATTGCCTTCATTTATATAAAAAGTTGTTGTTTGTTTGTTTGTTTTTTTCCCCAACCATACTGGCTGCTCTGCACACAATTTATGCTGTCTCTTACCTCCATGCCTCTGCTTTGGCTGCCCTTTTCCCAGAAATGCACAACCTCCTTGCCTTCCTCTAGGAATCCCTGATTTTCTACTTTCTATATTAAATGTATTCTAATTTTTTTAGATGGTAGTATTCTCTCTTCTCAAACTATCTTGTATTCATGATACATATATATATACTTATATATATTCATGCACACATATTATATACATACCTATGTGCATGCATGTATGTATATATGTATATATGTGTATATATGAATGTGTGCTTCTATGTAATATATAGAGTATGTACTATTGTTGTTCAATCATTTTTAGTCATGTGTCCAACTCTTTCTTTGTGACTCCATTTGGGATTTTCTTGGCAGAATTATTAGAGTAATTTGCTATTTTTTTCTCCAGTTCATCTCATAGATGGGGAAACAGAGGCAAGCAGGATTAAATGCCTTCTCCAGGATTACATAGCTAATATATGTTTCAGGACAGATTTGAATAGAAGATGAATTTCTGACTTCCAGCCCAGTACTCTATTTTACCACCTAGCTGCCCAGAATATGTATGTAGTGTATATAGCATATGTACAGAATATATATACATATATAATGTATGAACACATATAAACTCTCCCTTTATATGTACCATATGCTACATATACATGTGCACGCATACATACTATATGTATTTTATACATATTTTATTGTAAATACTATATGCAAACATGCATTATGCATAAATATTATATGCCCACCCACATGTATACTATAAACCATAGAAGTGTGTATATATCTCTATTTTTGTGTACTTTGTCTTTTGTACTATATCCATGTGTATATACGTATAGGTATGTTAGTTTCTTCCTTTAAATTGTCTGTTTCTTAAAAGACATAGACTGTTTCATTTTTTGTCTTTGTATTTTCAACACTTACCGCATTGCTTATCCATTGCTTAATAAATGTATGTTGATTGAATGAGTAATTCAACCACCTCCCTATGACAGACTGGAGTGTTGTAGGAAATAAATCTATTATTCTTCATTAGGCTTTCATCTATTCTCTTGCCTGTTTCCTCCCTAGGCCAGATCCATGCTAATTCTCATGAGGTAACTAGGGCTCCTGCCTACCTGGGATAATTAGGAAGTGCTGATATCAAGTGGATCTCACCTTGGGATATCACCACATAGACACACAGGATGATATCAGAGCAGTAACTAAAAATATTTTACCTACAGCAAGAGTAATTGGTAAAAGTGACCTGTATAAATTACCGTAGCAGATGATTAATTAAATCAACTAGCATTTATTAAATACCGCATATATGCCAAGAATTCTGCAAGTGCTAATGATGCAAAAACAAAATTGAAACAGTCCCCACTCTCAAGAAATCTCATCTGTCGTAGAAGACTATGTGTTACCCATCCATGTGTGTAAAAAATAAGCCTCTCTGAAATATATACAAAACAAATAAAATTAAGTGAGGGGAAGCTAGGAGCTAAGGGAATTCAGAAAGTTCTTATATAAGAGATAATGTTTAAGCTGAACTTTGAACCAAAAAAAAGGTATTCTTTGATTTGGAATAAGGAGCGAATCCAATTCAGGCGCCTATGTCCAAAAACACATCTCTTTGGAGCTGAGGGGAAAGACTGGATTCGCTCTGATCTAACCCAATGTCAATGATAGAGACCTAATTGAAAAATAGAGGGAAAGGTTTATATTCTTGGTTTGGATAAGCTTTTGTAAGAATAGAAGTTGACATGAGCAAAGGGCAAAGATTTAAGGATGGAGGCACCTTGAGCTGGCACAGAAGTTGAGCTGCAGTGCCACTAAAGGAGGCGAGTTCTGATAAATATTCAGTACTACCCATCCCAAAACACCACCATACCCTCCACCACTATATAACTTCCATTCAAAGGCTCCCTAACCTGTGTTGGAAGATAGGTTAGTCCTACCACCTGCTGGTAACATTGGAGAACTGCAGGAAAAGGAGCATCAGGAGGAGAGAGTGAAAAAACATTTTTAGGAGCTTGTAGAGAACTACAGAAAGACACTCCAATGGTCACTCACTGAGCACTGTGGAGATTTTTGAAAGAACTGTTCTTTAGAGCTTTTAAGAATCAATTTTGCTGAGAATTACATGACTAAGTGATCAATGATATTTCAGGTCCCTCTGAAAATTGATAGTTAAAGCTTGGATATTATTAAATCTATTTTCTTTTATTTGACCTATAAATAAGATTTTGATTTTTCCAGCTTGCTTAACTACGATATCCTTCTAAGGATACTTAATAATAATTTATTAAATGATATCACATTTAAGATTACAGATTTGTTGGGTGAAGAACATGACCAAAAATGTGAAATATGTTCCAAAATATCCCCAATGGGATGAAATCCTTCATACTATACTAGAACTTTTTATCCCAAATTGTATATATATATATATATATATATATATATGTATGTGTATATATGTATGTCCTTTGCCTCCATTTCTGCCAAAAGGTTATTAGAGAAGGAAGTTTAAAACTAACTAAAATGAGGCTTTTTGGATAATTGAAAGTTCACTATATTGCATCTGGTTCTGTGATAGTAGAAATTAAGAGGAGGTCTATTAAAATCAGCATGATTCTCTATCACAAGCTACAAAGGGTCTAAAAATAAAAGGGTTAGTAACTCTAAAGAAAGATGTGCATTATTCTTCTGTTTTGCTCTACACTAGGGGAAAAGAGTATACTACATTTGTCAAATTAATTTTTAACATTTTCTTCTTGTTGTAATTTGTTTAGTCATATGTAACTATTCATGACTTGATTTGGGGTTTTCTTGACAAAAATGTGCCATTTTGCCATTTCCTTCTGCAACTCATTTTACAAATTAAGAAACTGAGGCAAACAGGGTTAAGTGACTTGCCCAGGATCACACAAGTAAGGGTCTGAGATCAGATTTGAATTCAGGAAGATGAGTCCTCTTGACTCCAGTATGGTACTCTATCTAGATGTCTCTAATTTTAGTGTCTAAGAAAGTGAAACAAATAAATACTACTGTGGTCATTTTTGGTTCACAGTGATAAAGGTGGAGTTTACCATGGCATGTTCTAGCATGGATGAGTCTTAAAATGAGCATATGCTTTTGTTTTCATAGGCTAAGATTTCAGCTGCCTAATGGGTACCAAAAGTGTAGAGGGAAAGATTAATATTTTTAAAGGGAATAAAATGTCAGCAGTACAATGTCAATTCTATATGTCATGTAAAACATGATTTGAAAATCAAACAAAATGAGGTCTGGCATCTCTGACTCCCCAGGTGCTATTTGTCCTGAATTTCAAAATCTCTGGAGAAGGACATCTGATGGAATAGGGAATTTGAGCCTCTTGCTTATCTATGTTGCGGTGGGCATTCTGTGTTGATGGAGAAACTTTCATCAGAAGCTAATGAGGACACTTTTTGTTAGCGTGTAAATTTGGATTAATTCTAAGGTAAATTATATCACCTGTTATATGAGAGCCATACACAGAAAAAGAAACTCCCTACACCCTGGTTAGAAGGATCTTACCCAGAGAAGTGTAAAAATCTGTTCTTGATCTAGTCTAGGGATTCTTAATCTTTCTTGTATCATAGATCCCTTTAGTAGTTTGGAGAAATCGATAGACTTCTATCACATGAAACAAGTGCCTGACATATAGTAGATGCTATATAAATCCTTATTCCCTACCTTTTCCCTTCTCAGAATAATATTTTTAAACATAAGCAGGCAACAAACATTTGTTAAAGCCTGATTATATGCCAGACACTATGCTAAACATTGGAGATACAAATGCACACCAAAAAGATAGTCCCAGAGTTCATTCTAGTAGGGCAGATAAGATTTAAAAGGGTGCTGAAAAGGGTCAAGGAGGGAGAAGGGACACTCATAGTGGCAAATTCTATAAAGTTAGAATTCTCCTCTTCAGGAGGAGAATTAAACATAGACAGTCTGGAAATTCTGGAAGAAACTACCAGTGATAGAACTTCCATGGTAGAGAAATATTCAATAGCCAGGAGGCCCCAAATTCTGAAGGACATTCCAAAGTTAGAACATAGCTGAATCTTAATGATTCAAGCAAATTTTTATTTTGGGAGTCATAGAGGAAAGACAGTGGGAAGTAGTAAATTCAGTCCTGAACATAAAGACCAGGAACCCAGGAAGCCCAATTCAACTCCCCTCTCTGACAATATTAGATTCATAACTATAGGTTCACATTTATGAGTTTTATTTTTGGGATATTTATCTCATAGGGTTCTTTTGAGATTCAAATGATATCGTACATGATATCATACACTATAGAATTGTAGTTCTTATTATTGAGGAGGCACCATAGGAACTGTCCCACATTTCCCAGGAGACTACAGAATAGTTTGATTTTCTTTGGCTTAGAACAAAAACACAAAAATCCAAATTGGCACATCTTTGACTTTAATACCTGTCACCAGAAGCCTCTAGATCTCTTCTTGTCCTTGCTTTGCCTGTAGTCAGTGTTCAATATATTGTGAAACAGATGTGAATACAGTTCTTTCTAATTTGAAAAGACTAAAATATAATTACAGTGGAATCATACTATAAACAGCTTTTCTGTAGTAGGTTCTGTTATACTGTGCATCCAACCTTATATATAGTGATGTATAACATATCTACCTACAGGTATTATCCTGGTCCCCAGCATCAACAACATAATGAAGATCTACTTTATTACTGCCTAAATTGGACTTAAACAGCTGTTAACTACCACTGGGGGTCACACTGCCTGCTTACCACAGAAATGTGACAGCAGTTTTATCCAGATTGCAATTAGTGGGACAATTTTTTATCCCATTTTAGTAGCCCTGAAAACAGCAGCATCCTATTTTGGCTCCATAACTCATTTTGGTGCCACCAGGAGACTAATCAAAGGTATTTTATGACCATTACTGAGATGCAATTGATTTACATTTTCTAAAGTCATGACCGTTGAGCATTACACAAATAGGGGTACCTGTAAATCCTAGCTATAGTTCATGCTTACATGTGATCCTCAATTCAGCAACAGTCTCCCAGGGAGATTCAGGGCTCCAAAAAAAAGTGATGGGGAAGGAAAAAAATTTTGACTTGCCCTGGAGAAATGGCACACTTACAAAAATCATCCTGTATGCTAAAAGGCAAGTAGAAAGCAGCAGGTGAAATTCAAACAAGTGAATTGTTATTTTGCAATAGGATTGCAAAGCAGGCTAATGGAATCTTATATTTAGGTTTGATTCCCATTTGGTAAAATGATCTTGCCAATTTATGTTGGTGCTTAGGGCCAAGTTTAATCTATGTTCCTTTTTTATTTGTTACTATAACGTTGCCTTGATCTTTTATAATGCTTTGTAGAAAATCCTCCTTTAAAATAGCCAGAAATATGCTCATGGCATTTTCTGGGAGGAGACAAAACGAGAAAGAGGGACGAAGGTGGGAGGGGAGAATAAAGGCAAGAAAGAAACCTTTCTTGAGGCCAGCTGGAAATGGGACACCCAGGAAACAGAGGGCAGATGGTGGCAGCAGGAAGCCCAGCATGGACCATCAGCAAACTGGGTCCTAAGACATAAAGGGCACAATAGAGAAATGATCCTAATTAATCATCAGCGAAACAGGCAGTTGGTATTTATTATTGGAGGTTTTGCAAAGCACTGTACATTTGCACATCAATTTAATGAGATACTACAGGTTGAAAGAGTGATAAGGAGATAGTGATGACTCCTCCCCTCTCCAAGTTCAGGAAATAACCTGAGATGGGGAGAGAAAGGAAGAAAGCTGGGAGTGAGAGGGAAGGGGAAGGAAAGATAGAGAGAATGGAATAAGGGGAGTTGGGGAAAGAGTGGAGGGAATGAAGAAGGAGAAAAAGGAGGGAGAGAGACAGAGATGAAAACACAGAAAGAGGAGAGGGAAATAGACACAGAGAGGAGCTGTTTCAGAAACAGAAAGATGGGTTCAGGTTATATCTTTTATAGATATTGGTTGTGTAGCCCTAGTAAGTCAATTAACCTCTTAATCCTCTAAATATCTTCTCAATCCTCTTAAATCTTCTGAATAATTCTAACATTCCATGTGTGTATGGAAAGAACATTAGCTCTAGAGTAAGAAGATCTGAATTCAAATTGATGACTAGGATGATCTTTGTTCCTTTAAGCAAGTTAGGGGGGAAGGAAATACTGTTTCTTTTTCTGGAAAAAAAAAAGGAGTTGGGATTTTGTGTTGTTCAGTTATTTCAGTCATGTCCAACTCTTCATGATGACATCTGGGATTTTCCTAGCAAATATACTAGAGTGGTTTGCCATCTCCAGCTCATTTTACAGTTGAGGAAACTGAGACAAGTGAGGTTAAATGACTTGCCCAGTCACATAGCTAGTAAATATTTGAGACTAGATCTGAACTCAGGAAGAGGAGTCTTCTTGACTCCAGGCCCAGCACTGTATCTGTTAAACCACATGGCTGTCCTGAATTGGGACTAGATCTAGCTCTAGATCTATAGTGCTATATGTTTTACATCCTTCTTAATGTGTATTCATTTACACATATGTGAATACGTGTTTAGGAGATATATATAGAGAGATGCATAGATATAGAATATCAATATATTTATATTCTGTTTGTTGGGCATTCCATAAAGTTGGTACTTAAATGATTTAAGCACAGATGGAATCCCAGTTCAGTTTGCTCAGGTAGTGAGGAGGCAGTGTTGCTAAGTTCAATATTCAGATCTTTCAAAGAGCTATTGTTACCAAGGAGTTAAGGAACTTTTATCCTATAACTCTTCTTCTCTCTATGAAGCCTTTCTTTGTGTCATTGTCAAGAGATGTGTGGATTTTTGAAGCTGCATAATGAGAACTTAGCTCTGAGCCCCTCTTTCTGCAATTTGAACGAGTTATCTCTGGAAAAGCTAGCCACAAGAATTAATTATACTGGTATCACTTTTACAAAGAAGCACTCAAAGACACTTAGATATTGCATGCATCATCTACTCAGCACAAAATCAATAAGAAGCAGTGCATAATAAAAATGACTGTGCATTATAAAAGAACAAAGCATTAAAAATGTATGCGACGTTGAGAGATGACATAACTTGATGAATAGAGTACTAGAATTGTAGCATGAATGATCTAAGATCAAATCTTATCTCAGATAACTGATTAGCTGCGTGCCCATAAACAAATGTTTAAATACCCTCTTTGAGCCTCAGTTTCTTCATCTACAAAATGAAAGCATTAGACTAGCTGGCTTCTCAGGTCATTTCCAGCTGTAAACTTATTATCCTATGATATGTTAAGAGTATTTTAACTTATCACAACTCCTGAATCCCAGAACTACCCTTAGACATTGGATCAGCTTGGACCCAGGGATCTAGGACATTCACAGTTAGAGTTCTGAACCTTTTGTAAACAGGCAAAGGAACGTGTAGCAACATAGTTCCCAAAGGATATTGAACTCATTCTTCCAGTAAGACTGGTCATTAGAAACAGAAGCAAAAATTCTGGAAAATCTCTAAAGCTGGAACTCATGGCATGGGAACCATCTGGGATTCAGGTCAAATTGAAACCCAAGAGAATTGTTACTCTTCCTGGTCTCAGCTATATTATGTTTGCTGATGAGCACTTCCAACCTTGTTTAGTTCAGCAGTCACCCCAAGGAAAGAGCTGAGCTGCCATAATCCTAGGATCCTGCTCAATCTTCTTCAAGTCATCCTTCCTGCCCCCACAGCTGGGTCATGTCACTTCCTTTCTTGCCTCCCTAACCCAAAGCCTGCATTATTCTTCATAGAAATGGAGAGACAGCTAGAGAGTGAACAGACATCACAAAAATGTATATCTTGGACAGACACTACAAATGGACAATGAGCTGTGCCTAGAATGGAATAAAAGAAAGTAGAATGAATTACCTTTGAGGAAATGTGTATTGGTTTTAAGAACTCTGAACTTCTTACCTGAGACAAAGAAAGATCTTTTCACATTAAAATTCTTCCAGTGGTGCTATATGGCTGCAAATCAAAGAATATTACAATCCCTAAAGAATAAAAGTTGCAGGGTCACCCAAAGGCCAATGTTGAAATAAGACTTTGCTAGGTAAATCAAAGAATAACAGAATTTCAAGTTCGAAAGTATCTCAGTGGAAAATTAATCCATTCTATATTTTAGCAGAAAAAAATAAAAATAATTTCCTATCATAAATTATAAATCGTCTAACCTTTGTTTGACGATATCCTAGTGAGGGACATCACAAGATAACCTCTTCCACATCAGGATATCTCCAATTATTACACTATAACGTCACTATGGATGCTGGCAAGATGTCTGAATTAGGCTGTTTCTTTTTTCTTCTACCCATTGCTCCTGGTATTACCCTTCAAGGCCAAAAAGTGGGCTACAACACATTACCACTGAAGATTTGTACAAGAAAAGCAATGTAAAGAATGTCAGCAATGAGTTGTACAATGATTCACAAAGAAAGTGAGCCTATAAGGCAAAAGAGAGATAATTTGTAGACAGTTCCACTAGTAATCAAACATCAAGAAATTTGGAGAAGTCCCTAAACACAAGGGGAGAAAGGAGGTCTACAGGAAGACATAGCTTTGAATAGAATGAGATTTGCATTGGTCAGTAGATTTATCTCATATTCAAAGATAGAAGGGACTTCTCTTAGTCAATACAATCATGTAGTGTTGGAGAAAATTATGCCTAGTAGTCTAAGATTTCAATTAGAGTCAGTATTGGACCTGAGGTCCTGTTACTCCAAATCAACTACTCTTTCTTCTTATATATGAAAGCACAAAAAAATTAAAATGCTGAACTCATCTGTAAATGTTAGTAACATATAAACATCAGCCCTTCCTTAATTGTTGATCTTTAATAATTCACCAACTGGCAATTTAGCCATGGATTAATAAATTAATTCCATCAGAATACATTCTTTTTTTTTTGCCTTTTGCTGAGGCAATTGGGTTTAAGTGACTTGCCCAGGGTCACACAGCTAGGGAATGTTAAGTGTCTGAGACCAGATTTGAACTCAGGTCCTCCTGACTTCAGGGCTGGTGCTCTATCCACTGTGCCACATAGCTGCCCCCATCAGAACACATTCTAGAAAGGCAAGAATTTCATTTTATTATATAAATTTATTCCTTTTACATAAAGCAGGGAAGGACAAAATAATGAAAGAAGATCATTAATGAATATCAATTTTTAAACAAAACACTGGCAAAAAACTATATTATACAGAGAAAAGAGGACTTCCAAGATGGCAAAGTGAAAAAGGAATCCTCTAAAGTCCTCCCATATTCCCTTCTATACAATTAGAAAACCACCTCTGAATTGATCTAGGAGCAAGGAAGCAGTTTACCAGTGCAGTTGGAAAGGTCTTCCCAGGTTGTAGGAGAGAAATGGGGTTCAAAAATAGCATCAGGCAGCCACAAAGCAGCGGGCCTGCAGCAAGCCTCCAAGCCTGGGAAATTCCACCAGTGAGTAATATATTCTCCTGTAAACCAGCATACTCTTAGTCTAGTGAGCAGCCTGTGCATCAAAACAAAGTCCCAACCTAGCAAACCCACATCCAGCATAAGCCACCAGTGTGACATTGACCCCATTGTTGACCAGTAATGAAGCCCCAACTCAAAAACGGTAGACAGTGAGACCCTATCAATGGGAACTAGCAGCAAAGAGACTCTGTTTCCATGGTAATCCAGCATCAGGGTCCCACCCTGGGCAGATCAGCAGCAAACTCCATCTCCCAAAGCCAAGCACCAGAAAAACTGTTACCAAAGCACCCCAACATCAAAACGAACCCCTGGAAAACTCTAAACCCCACATCCAGGGGAGACCAACAGTCCCCACCCCACCCCAGTACAAGCCACAAGGGAAGCCTACCTGCCAGAGAAAGCAAGAAACTCATCCCTGAAGCCCAGTGAAAGTCAGCAGTAAGACCCAGAGCCCCAGGACAAAACACTTTGGACAATGCAGGACCAGAGTCCAGTTCTCACATGAAAACATCGTCACAAAAAGGAAGGAAAAAATGAGCAAAAACCCAAAAGCTTGACTATAGAAAGTTACTATGGTGATAGGGATAATTAAGGCATAAACCTAAATAGTAGCAAAATTGTTATTAACATCTGAAACCGCAAAGAAAAATGTAATTTGGCCTCAGGCCCAAAGTGAATTCCTGGAAGAGTTTTAAAAAAAGATTTAAAAAAAATAGAAAAGCAGAAGAAAATTTTGGAAAAGAAATGTGTTGCAAGAAAATCATGAAAAAAGAGCCAATAGCATTAGAAAGAACATAGAAAAATGTACCAAAGAAAATAACTCCCTAAAAAGTAGAATTGGCCAAATGGAAAAGAAAGTGCAAAAGCTCACTGAAGAAAGTAATTCCTTAAAAACAGAATTGAACCAGTGTTGAACCAGAAATATAATGATATTATATTTCAAAATATAATAAAAACAAAATGAAAAAGAAAGTTTTAAAGTAAAAGAAAGAAAAGACAATGTGAGATTTCTCACTGGGAGAAAAAATTGACCTAGAATACAGATTTAGGTAAAATCTTATAATAATTTTTATGTTATATGAAATCTGAAAGCTATGATAAAAAACTTTTTTAAAAATCTGGACAATATCTTTCAAGAAATTATCAAAGAAAACTGTACTGAAGTATCAGAACAATAGGGCAAAAGAGAAATGAAAATAATCCACATATCACTACCTAAAAGAGATTCTGAAATAAAAACTCCCAGGAAAATCATAGCCAAATTCCAGAGTTCATAGATAAAGAAGAAAGTATTAAAAGTAGTCAAAAAGACACCACTTAAATATCCTGGAGCTAGTCAGTATTACACAGGATTTGGAAATTTTCACATTAAAGAGCCAGAGGGCTTGGAATATGATACACTGAAAAGAAGAGGAATTAGGATTGCAATGAAGAATCAACTACCCAGACAAACTGAATATAATTTTTTCAGAGGGAAAAAATAAATATTTAATTAGAGGGTCTTCAAGCATTTGTTATTAAAAGATCAGAGTTGAATAAAAACATTGACCTCCAAATACAAGACTCTAGAGAAACATACAAAAAGGTTTAAAAAAAAGAAAACATAAGAAATTCAATAAGATTAAGGAAGCATTGGAAATCAAAGAATGCCCATCAATTGGAGAATGGCTAAGCAAGCTATGACATTATATTTATACCTCCTAACAACTTTATTACTGCAATTAGAAAAAGAATATGGATACATAGGGTGAGTGATGGAATGATGCACTAACAAAGAAAATAAAGGAATGAGAAAGAAAATTGTTCTGAAAGAAGGGGGAAAATTGAAAGGGGGTAAATTACCACATATAAAAGACATATGAAAATTATTATTTGTAATTTTATTTTATTTTTCCAAATACATGCAAAGAGAATTTTCAACATTCACTTTTGCAAAACCTTTTCTTCCAAATCTTTCTCCCTCTCCCCCTCCAATCCTCCTCTCAGACAGCAAGCAATCTGATTTAAATATGTGCAATTCATGAAAAAAACATTATAATGAAGACAGAATCTATTACACTTCAGGTGAAGCAAGGAAAGCAGGAGTAACAATCATGATCTCAAACAAAGAAAAAGCACAAATAAATCTAATTAAAAGAGATAATCGAGGAAACTACATCTTGCTGAAAGATACTATAGACAATGAAGTCATCTCAATATATCAATACTAAACATATATGTAACGAATGGTATAGTATCTAAAATTTTTTAAGGAAAGGTTGTGTTATAGGAGAAAGTAATTAATAAAAACTATGCTAATGCGATGAAGATAGTCATATACATCCAGAGAGAGGCCTGTGGGAACTGAGTGTGGACCACAACACAGCATTTTAACGCTTTCTGTGAATATCTCCATTCATTTTGCTTTCCTTCTTAGGTTGTTTTTTCTTTTTCTCTTTCTAGATATGTTGTTTCTTATACAGTAAGATAACTGTATAGATATGTATACATGTATTGTATTTGTCATATAATTTATCCTATTTAGCATGTATTAGATTACCTGTCATCTAGGGGTGGGGGATAGGGGGAAGGAGGGGAAAAACTTGGGGAAAAAAAGTTTTTGCAAAGGTCAATGTAGAAAAATCACTCATATGTTTTGTAAATAAAAAGCTTTATTAAAAAAATAGAGAGAGAAAATAAATAAATAAATAAATAAAAGAAAAAAAAAACTATGCTAATGGAGGCTTCAACTTTCCCTTCTCAGAAGTAAATAAATCCAACCAAAAAAATAAAGAAGAAAGAAAATAAGGAAATAAATATAATTCTTGAAAAGTTAGATATAATAGATCTCTGGAGAAAATTGAAAGGAATATATTTTTTGCTCAGTAGTACATGGCACCTACACAAAAAAATGATGTTGTTTTAGGACATAAAAGCCTCAAAACCAAATGCAAAAAAAAGGCATAAATAGCAAACACATTCTTTTCAGATCATGCCATAATTTTTTTAAAAAATCAATAACACAGTGGAAACAAAGATGAAAAATTAATTGAAAATTAAATAATTTAGTCCTAAAAAACAAGTAGGTCAAAGAACAAATCATATAAGTAATCAATAATTTCATTAAGGAAGATGACAATAATGACACAACATATCAAAATTTATAAGATGCACCTAAAATGGTACTTAGAAGGAAATTTATATTTTTAATTACTTACATCAATAAAATAGAGGGAAAAACAGAACAATGAATTAGGGGGAAAAAACTAGCAAAAGAACAAATTCAAAATACTCACTTAAATATCAAATTGGAAATCCTGAAAAGAGATTGATAAAAATTTAAAATAAAAAACCATTGAACTAATAAATAAAACAGTTATTTTGTGCTGGCTAAAAATTAGATTGCATTGGAAATCAAAGGAATGCCCATCAATTGGAGAATGGCTAAGCAAGCTATGGCATATAATTATAATGGAATAATATTGTGCTGTGAGAAATAACAAGCAGGATGATTTCAGAAAAATCTGGGAAGTCTTACATGAACTAATGCATAGTGAAGTAAACAGAAGCAAGAGGATGTTAAACACAGTAATAGCAATATTGTGCAATGAAGAACTTTGAATGATTTAACTATTCTTATCACTGCAATGACCCAAGACAATTTCAAAAGACTAATGTTGAAGCATGCTACCCACCGCCAAAGAAAGAACTAATATTGATCAACTACAGACTGAAAAATGTTATTTTTCACTTTCTTTTTATTGAATCTTCTTGTTCAAAATGACTAACATAGAAAATGTTTTTGTTAATTACATAATAACTTATGCTTACCATCTTAGGGAGGGAAAAAGATAGGGAAGGAAAAATAAAATTTGGAACTCAAAACTTTTAATAAAAATATTTTTAATCAAAGAGAAAAAACTATAGTTATATATACATGAATATGCATATAATATTTCTTTTGATGAATTTAGATTAATGCTAAGGATACAAGGTGGCTCAGTTTTAAGAAAACAAAACAATCAAATCAAAAGCAAAAAAATTCAAAACAATGAATTACAAATTAGTCTAGAAAAAGCCTTTTACAAAGTATTTTTTTATTCTAAAAGTTTCTAAAAAGCAGTTTTAAAAAAAACTTTTTGTATGATAAAAAAAAATGTTGTTCAGTAGATTCAATCATGGATTGACTCCCTTTGGGTTTTTTGTTTGTTTCTTTGTTTTTTACAAAAATACTGAAGTGGTTTGTCATTTCTTTTTCCAATCCATTTTATAGATAAGGAAACTGAAGTAAACAGGATTAAGTGACTAGTGAGTCTGAAGCTATTATTTAAACTCAGGTCTTCCCAATTTCAAATCCAATGCTCTATGTACTGTACCATCTAACTATATAAAATGTATGTATGTATATATGTATGTATGTATGTATGTGTTACACACACACATACACACACACCCCTAAAATCCTAGCATTATGTGCAATAAGGAAACATTGTATATGTACACATAAAACAAGCGTGCTTTTTTTACCCACTATTATTTAGCATAGTTATAGAAATATTACTAGAGTTATGCAAAAGTAAAGATCTGGCCCTCAAAAGAGGTGACCTTGTGGAGAGGTCAGACCACCAGTACACAGCATGCCACAAGTCCATTTCTCTCCAAAGCATTTAATTTCCTAAAAAGATCTTAAAGATACTAAGAAAAATGTACATCTACTGGCAGCATTTTAATGTTTACCAAGCTGTTTTCAGGGTGGGGGTGGGAGTATGTTCATATAATACTTTTTAAAGTTTAATGTGAATCATTAACATTTTCTTCATCATTTTCTTAAGCCTAAACAATCAACAAAATAACGAATTAAACCTCAATTTGCAGCATTTTCTGATTTCAGAATAAATGCTCACACTGAAAATTTAACAGGCTGGCTTCAGACTACCCCTGAAAACTATCAATATATAGGAAATATAGAAGAAAAAAGAGAAGAAGGAAAAGGAGAAGGAGCAGAAGGAAGAGGATGAAAAAGAAAAGGAGGAAGAAAAGAAGGTGGAGGAGGAGGAAGAGAAGGAGGAGGAGAAGGAAAAAGAGAATAAGGAGGAGGAAGAGGAAGAGGAGAAGTAAAAGAAAGAAAAGGAAAGAAAGAAAGAAGGAAAGAAAGAAAGAAAGAAAGAAAGAAAGAAAGAAAGAAAGAAAGAAA
>JAJPUD010003533.1:21316-33748 GCA_023553655.1 Myrmecobius fasciatus
AAGGAAGGAAGGAAGGAAGGAAGGAAGGAAGGAAGGAAGGAAGGAAAGAAAAGAAAAAGTTTTCTTCCAATTATGTCTAGAAAAGCTCAAACTGGAAGAAAATCAGAGCAAAAGTTCTTAGTTTTTCAAAATTTGGTTTTGTTTGTTTGTTTTTTAAGTTATTAGGCCCACAGCCTTGCAGTAATTTACATGACTGGTCTAGTGACTTTGATGTGCAAACTTTTAGGCTTCCAAGATACAGCACAGCACAAAGCCTTATTGTACCCTAGGGTAACCCCACTCAGTAATGGGAATGCCATTCCGAGGATTTTCTTCATGAATAACATTACTGATATATTCACTGACAACAACTGTCAGATCTTTCCAAAGTTCAAGTAAAACAACTCTGCTACCTAAAGGAAAGTGGATTCCTATCCCTGAGGTAATATGCTGATGTTAAATAATAACCAAAACTCAGGGTCATCCAGGCAAAGTCAGATTATTTTTATGAATATGGGAAATTTTCCACATATATTATCAAAATATAATTATAGGAGGGAAGAATGACAACTTAAACATGCAAAGACATACTTAGTGATTACTTAATTATGAAAATCTCCTTATGATGTAGTTTATTAGCAGGTATGGATCAGCAATAAAGTTATAACTAGGAATTTTTGTATCTCAGACAAATGAATATGATTTGATTAAAGAGTTCATCTTGGATGTAACTTGCAGAGGACTGAGTCCTAAGGTCGCCACATCTGAAAGTGGGATGAAGCAGGGGGAGGTGGAAAGAGCTGCTCAGGACAGGGTTATCAGTATTTTCTAAATCTCTCTGCCAACGGGTAGAAGAAATGCTTCAAAGGGTTGAGGTCTCTATTGACTATTGAGTGAGGGGACAGACAGAAGAGGAACGAAAGGAAGCATAACCTTAGAGAGTGATGTGACTAGCCACTAAATTTCCCACCTTGTAGCAAAGTCCAAGTGGCTCCATCGGTATATTTGAGACAACAGGAAGGAATGACTATATCCAGTCTTTTCTTGGTGATAAATGGGATCATAATGTTTTGTTAGTGGAGTAGGTGATATCCCTAAGTGAGAGTGAGTGTATATAAAAAAAGGATTCAGAAGATTGTTTTAGTGACAAATTTAATGTCTGCTTCCTCCATACCTTTTCTATCCATTGAAGACCTTAGTGATCTCTGAGATCTTAGGATATTGATCACTTATCCTTCTCTTTCAAACATTTAATCACACACTGTTTTATATCACTAGTTGACTAGATTTTTTATTATTATTTTTTGTTCTTCCCCTTTTCAAGGTGAATGGCAAGGTTAACTGATCTACTTGAAGGTCACGAAACCATAATCTTGATCTCTTTAGCACAATTTAGTAATCAATTCACCTAATGAGCTGGAGTTATTCTTTTTAAACTTAGAGAGAGAAGCACCATAAAGATTCTGTGTTTTCAAGGAATTGGCATTAATAACCCTATTCCTTCTGCTTTTGAAGAATCATTTTTATTTCTCACATTTTTGGCAAGAAAACTAACCCTTTGTTGCAAATAACATACTTGACTTTAACTTCTTGAGACCATTCTTCTCCTTCTCCTTTACATATTAGAATACAGAAGAAAACAGATCAAAATCAACTCCTGGGGTTTCTGAAAGAGAGTGGAAATAGTGATAACCTAAAAGAAGACTATGTTAAAATTTACAATACACAAAATTTACATTACATTCACACAGCCTGGACTTTTAATGTTTGACCAAGGTACTCTTTGTTGCCCTTGCCAAGATCAGTCAGTCAATATTAATTAAGCCTTTACCATGTTCTTGGAACTATATAAGCTCTACAGAGAAAAGCAATAGAGACAAGAGCTCTTTAAATGACTAGTATAGTCCAGAGACAACACTCTGGTAGAAGTGCTTAACTATTGAACTGAGGAAATTGCCACTCCAGTTAGTGAATTGTGGATTTTTCTCTGAATGCTCTTGACTTTCTCATTTGCCCACTAGTAGCCTAATGATTATGTCTCCTCCCCTCAAACTGGCATGGGTCCCAGATAGCATGGTCCAATAGCTTAGCCCCTGAAGCATCCCCAACTTTGGCTCAGACACAACACCCTTGACTTTTAGAATTGAAACTCATCTCTGCCTACCCAGGAGACATTCATTTAACTGGGCAAAGGCCACCCACTCTTAAGAAGCAGCAGTAGGCTAATCATTAGTATAATGAAACAATTTAAGTCATAACTACTGTTACTTTTTCATTTGGATAATCTTCGAGTCAAAGCGATGAATGAGACAAGTAGGATGCATACAGCACAAGTAGTTTTCTGAGTTTGCCTTACTCACTTTCTATGCATTCTAGTTAAAATTTTTTCTGGCTATGGAGCTTAGGGGAGGATTAAAAGAGAAGGCATGGTGATGAGGAATAAGCTTTGTTTAGCTCAATTTGAAGGGGAGGGTGAAGTGAAAAATGACTCAGAATATTGAGTCATAGACATAAAGATACTAGACTTCTCTTCCAATTTCAATGGTTTTGGCTTTGTTTCTTATATTATTGTTTCCCAAGGTCTCACAAAAAGGCAATCTGGACAATTCTCTCTTCCTTACCTCTTCTTCCTTCCTCCCCTTTTCTCTTCTACCCTCTATCTCTTTCTCTGGCTTCTCCCTTCTCCTTTTCTTCCTTCCACCTTTTCTTTTTCTTCTACCTCCTCTTTTTCTTCCTTTCTCTCTCTCTCTGTCTCTCTGTCTTTCTCTGTCTCTCTGTCTTTCTCTGTCTCTCTGTCTGTCTCTGTCTGTCTCTGTCTCTCTCTCTCTGTCTCTCTCTGTCTCTCTGTCTCTCTCTCTGTCTCTCTGTCTCTCTCTGTCTCTCTCTCTCTCTCTGTCTCTCTCTCTCTCTCTCTCTCTCTCTCTCTCCCTTTTTCTTGCCCACATTAAAGTCCCTCTAGTCTCTCCTATATCCTCATATTTCCACTGCTCTTTCTTTTTTTTCCTACTCTAACTAACTCCACCCAAATCCAAGAGATAGAAGGAGGGTAGGAATGTTGTAGGATCCAGACAAATTTCAGTTCTTTATCTCAAGCTCTCTTCTTACCTCACTAAACTGTTGGAAGGATTGCCTCATTAACCATTATGATGGAGACTAAAGGCCACCTTGATAAAAGGTGTTTTATTCCAAGAGAAATGGTGGCAACAACTATCAATGGTGTTAGTTCAAAGTATGCCTTCTCTGCCAAATTGTCTTTCTGTCTTTGTCTGCTTATATGAAGTATAACACACAGGGGCTTCCTCGTCCCTTACCAAGAATCCCCTTATCCAGGAAATCCCCTTCTTTTGATAAAAGGTTAGCTGCTAGAATCATGCTCACCAGAAAATCCCCCTTCTCTAACTAGAACCCTGGACTCCAGGACTATCAGCCTTGATACTACTGGAAGCAATCTCAGGAATTCTCACTACTTTTCCCCCTTTTTATGATGCCAAATATGCCAAATGCTCAGAAATTATACTATTGCCTTTACAAAGGAGAATACAGGAAGTCGACATTGCTTGGGAATTTTCTTCGTGGACCAAAGAATCAATTACATGCAAATTCCAGGTGCTTCTAACCCACTGTAGCCGTTAACCCAGGTCAAATATAGTTCTGCTGAACTCTTCAGTTCTCTTCAGATGAAAGATAAAAGAGGTATCTTCAGATGAAAGATAAAAGAGAAAGTTGGCAAACAAAAAAAAAAAAAGAATAAAATCTGCCCAAACCCCTTTATAGCCTAGCACAAAGTGATGACTCCTCCCACAATATCCATCCCACATGAGTTAATCAATTACTAGTATAAAGTTATGACTTTCCCCTTATAATCCTCTCCACATCAGTTAAAAACAATTCACTGCATCTCATACCGATATATCTTTTAAGGGATCCAAAGGTGTCCAAACTCTGGCCAGATACACTCAACCTCCTAAACAAAGGCTCACCTTCCTCTTAAAATTCATCAAGTTGATCAAAGAACACCTATGATCAATCCCCAGCCATCACATTAACAAAGACTTTGCCCAGCTCTAAACATTTACCTCTGAGAGCTTTACAAATAACCAGTCCTGAACACTGCAATAATTCTTGCTTGATAATTAATTATTCAAAGATTTTGAAGGCAGAATCTCAATGAATAGCAAGCACTTTGTGAAAAGAGTGATCTACAGCTAAGTTGATCTTTTCCGTTCTACTCCACACAAGTTGACCAAAAAAAAAATCAATGAAATCAAATCCCTAGAGTGACTGAGCTTTAAAAAGAAATTTAAAAAGAAAATTAATCTCTCTCTCTCTCTCTCTCTCTCTCTCTCTCTCTCTCTCTCTCTCTCTCTCTCTCTCTCCCTTTCTCTCTCTCTTTCTCTCTGTCTCTGTCTTTCTCTCCTCTTCTTTTCTTTCCTCTCTTTGTTTGTTTTCTTCTCTTGAATACTTATTTTTCCCTTCTGGCTCTAGGGTTCCTTCTCTCATAACCTGGTATGTCAGTTCATTAATTTAGTCCAGCTGGGCTGAGAAGAGATTCTTCCCCTTAAAAGATGTTCATGAATGAATCATTCTCAGGAAAATCAGCAGGCTGACAGAGGCTGTTTCCCCTTTCAGCCTGCAATTACTTTGGACTTGGATGTTACCTGTGAGAGAAACAATTCAGTACACAAATTCTTTGCCAATATTAAGTTGAACCTGGGTAACTTTCTACTTGCATTACTATAGTAATGGAGAGTAAGGTGAGTTCTAAAATAAGTTATAGTAAATAAAGTTGCTTTGGTATACCAGTTCCAAAATGTAGTATTCTTGCTCTGTTCTTTAGAGATTCCATCACCACCAAACACCCTGTTTCGGAAGATCAACTTTGTTTGGTTCTAATAAACCCAAGTTTTTTGGTAACACCAGCATTGTTCTCTTTGACACCAGTCCTCCTGGCCTTCCTATGTTTCCTAACAAACAAATTATCATTAGGGATGAGCAGCAAGGCAGATGAAAAAGGCCCAGGAGTCTTTGGTGTACATTAGCAAGTCAGAAAGCAAAGTCTGGTAGTTCTCCATCTTATAGGAAGGATTATAGATGGTACCTTCTATTGTGCATCCAGGCATTTTAAGTGGTCTAGAGAGATCTGATCCACAACTATTGATAAAGGGGAAGTAATCCTGAGGGTGAACATGGAACAGGGATTGGAAGGGAAAGAAGACAGAGTCATTGGCAAAAAGGCTCCACACTCTAAATATTTTTCTGTGGAGGATAGATTAGAAAAGATTGAGATTGAAGCAAGAAAAGCAAGATGATGAAATACTAATTAAACCTGCTCCAAGCATCTCTCTAAGGCTGTAAGCTGCAGAAAAAGTCCAGTGAATAAAGTGATATCACAAGTACAGTTCTTATCCTTATCCTTTATACATATATAATCCCTATTCTTTATATGTGTAAACATAATAAAGGGAATATATACAACAGATGTGGAAGTAGTTATATGCCTCTTCTTGATCTTGCCCCTATAATCAACAAGCTCAATGACCAGAGTCCAACACAAATACCCTTCAAACTCTCTTCTCTCTAAACCTGGGTCTCCCAGAATGCTTCTAGAAAAAGTTTTTCTCCCAAACTAGTCTCTCTTTCAGACTCTACAAGTTCTTGAAGATCCATTTCTATCTCCCTATTCATTGGCAAAATTTGTGGACAGACACATTTTATAGCCACTGGACACAAGGCACTTAGTTCTTAGCCTCAACCAGTTCCAAATGATTGGGATTTGGTTTTATGTTGTTTATGTTATTTTTTATTTAATACCCTCCCTCTAAGAGCAAATCACAGAAAATGTCCTTTTAGAGGACTTTCCAGGAAACCAAATAATCTATAAATAAAGGTAATCAGCAGCCTAGTCATGCTTGAAGGGAAAACTGCAATATATCATAAGAACTCCATTTTTCCCCACCCTCATACCTGCCTGTGCATGACTCAGACCCCATCTGGTAGCAAAAGGCTCAACAGAACAATTACTCCAAGGAACCCTTTCCCTCCCCAGTCTTCCTGCATTAATTCCTTTCTTCCTTCTCCTTCCCAGTTGGCCCCCTCCACTCCATATTGGAAGATCACACAGAGCTCCTCTTCCACTATGACCCTCAGACTTATTCTTCTCTTCCGAACAGTTTCATGCCAGATCCTTCCAGTCCACCCCACCCCTTGTAGAGTAGACATGGTAACTCATATTGTTTACATAAGCAAGGAATCATCAACCATTATCCTTTTAGTAAAATTCAGGGCTGCATGCCTTGTCTCCATCCCCAGTCATCTTGATCTATACCTTGCCACAGGACCCAGATGGCTCTAGAGGGGAAAGTGAAGCAGGTGACTTTGCACAGCCCTCCCTCATTTAAATCCAACTTACTTGCATGTTATGGCATCACCTCTCTGATTTTATGATCCTCTTAAAGAACAAAGGAAAAAAAAACAACTACTCCATAAGAAACACCGGACCTTACTCTTTGCCCCCTTGATTCTTACTCTCTGGCCTGCCATTATACACTGTAGATTTCTGGGTGTCACCAACCTATCTGCTCTGCTGCTCTGTCCTAAGCATCATCAGGCCTTTTCATCTGTCCTGAAAATAAATCTATTTTTATATGTTTTCTCCAATTAGTATTAGAATTAGAGATTATTGAGAAAAACTAGCTTGTTTTTCTAATCATAATACTAATCACATATTCATAGTGCATAGCATAGTGCTGAACACATAGTGAGTGTTTAATAAATTATTTTTTATTCATCCACTTCCATTATTGATATTATACATCTTTCTAACATTGTTTACTGGCTTTGGGAAAATGAATTAATTAAAATAACTTATCATGGCAATTAATAACTCATAGGGATGATATTATCAATGGTTGATATTCATGTAAAGAGGCAGAGGACAAGACTAGACCATCCCTTTACAGATGATATCCTACTATCATTATACAGATAGCAATGGTCATTTATACTTCAGTTATGTAAAATGGTCACAAAATGGAAGATTCAGATAATTAACTTTCTATTGGTGATCTATACATCATAAAACAATATTTTGTTGTTCTGTGTGTTTTAACTGGATTCAACAAAACAATTTTAACTTAATCAACTCAGGTGCCAAGATTTTTCCAATCATCAAAAATCATCTAAACGAAATGAAGGTTTTCCCAGCCAAGGTGCCCCAAGGATTCATTAGACAAAAATCTTGCAATAGAATTGTGAGTCTATTAAAAAGTCAAAGCCAAATGCAAAATGGAGAAAGTATCCTAATCAGGGAAAGAGCCCAGGGGTAACTTGAACAGCCACCTCAATGTCATATGAATATTTCTCTGTGGGATTTTCAGGAATATCAAGTTGAAGACATAATGAAAAAGGTCTAGAAGACAAATAAAAATTTTACTCCAACTCTTCTTGTACATTGCTGCTCAGGGTAAAAATGTCTCTGCTGGAGGAAACATATCTCCATTGATACATCAGGTACAAAGGAACAATTTAATAAACTAGCAATGTCAGGAAAGTTAGAGAACTCATTTTAGTAGGAGGAAGCAACTTTCAGGAGCTAAGAGAAGTGTTCAAATAGAAGAGTTTTGTATTGTTTTGTTTTGTTTTCTCTCAACAAATGTAATATTAAGTTAGAAAAGATCAGTTATACCTGACATTCAGCTAAATTAGGAAAATAATACAGCAAGTCAATAAAGGCAACCCAGGGCTTGTATTGCATCCAAATGATCACAAATGCTATCCGAAGGCACCAAGGAAGAAAGGAATCACATAAGAACAACACCCTAAAGAGGGGGATGACCAAAAATTCAGGTGAAACAACTAGGGCATGACCTTGGTGAGCCCAGATCAATGTTTCCACATAGGACCTTGTTTCCATATGGACAATTATAAAGAGGGTAAGAAAATCCCCCAAGTATTGAAAACTGAATTTCAATACTGCATCAAAGTCTAAAATGGAATTCCCTGTTTGTGGCACAAGAGATAGCATGATGAATTTTGAATTCATAGGATCATAAATGTAGAGGTGAGAAAGATTTCAGAGATGTCATTCCAGCAAAGTCATTTTCACTGCCAATGGCTTGTGAAAATCATTGCATAGTATCATGCATCTAGTTCAAATTGTCTCTCTCCTTCTCCCTCTCCTTTTCCTTCTCCCTCTTCCTCCTAATTTCCCTCCCCTTCTCTCTCACTGTATGTCTCTCTGTCTCAGCCTGACTCAATCTGTCTCTATTTCTCTATCTCTTTCTCTCTATCTCTCTTTCTGTCTCTGTCTCTTTGTCTTTCCCTTAACTTAATATTATGTTTCTAGAGAAAAGGTATTTCTGTTTGAACACTTCTCAGCCCCTGAAGCTTACTTCATTTTATAAAAATGAGTGTTCTAAGTTTCCTGACATCTCTAACTCTTTCTCTGTCTCTGTATCACTATCTTTCTGTCTGTTTTTCAATTTCCCCCATCGTCTGATTCCTTTTCTGTGGCCTTCAAACATATTTTATATCTAAATCCCTTAAAAAAAATCTTCACTAAATTCTACCACCCCTTTAAGTTACTCTCTTATTTGTCTCTTTCTTTTCTCAGCTGAAGTACTAGAAAAAGCTGGTAATGCTTCCTGCCTCCACTTCCTTCCCTTAATTCACTTGTCTATCCTTTGTAGTCCGGCTTCTGACTTCATCACATAAATGAAATTGGTCTCTTCAAAGTTATCAATGATATCTCAATTACCAAACCTCATGATCTTTTTTTTCCAGTTGTTATCTTTCTTTACCTGCCTGTTGCATTTGACATTGCTCATCACCCTGTCCTCATATTCTCCTTTCTCTCCGAGTTTTTGCCACACTGCTCTCTCCTGGTCTTTCACATCTGACTGCTCCTTCTCAGACTCCATCCAAATCATTCCCCTTATTGAGAGCATTTCCTAAAGCCGTAGTATTCCATCATGATTATACACCACAACTTGTACAATGTGGGACAACACAATGCCATGGTTAATGAAGAAAAGAAAGTAGACATTCAAAAATAATATCTCACTCTGATCTAAAGAAATAAATCAAAATCCAGGCATGGAAAATAATTATGATAATAACACCTCACATTTATGTGCAGTTTTATATAGTGTTTTCCATATACCAACCCTGTGCAGAAAGGCAGTATAGTTGAGTCTGAAGTCCCAGGTTCAAATCTCAGTTCCAATATTACCTATAGGACACAGGCCAGGCATTTAACCTCCTCAGGCCCCAGTTTTCTCAATTTTAAAATGAAAGGATTGGACCAGTTGGCCTCTGGGAGGTCCCTTTTAGTTCTAGAGCTATGGTTCCATGAAAGAAATAATGTATCTTCATGTTACAGAAGTTTAGCCAATTTAAACCTCATCACACAATCAAATGGCAATTAAATAGAGGAACAAGAACCCAAATGCTTCCATCTTCTGATTTCCATCAAATCTAATGCTCTTTCTATTTTATAACACAATTTATAGGCAAGAGAAAAGTGTCATCCTTTTAAGTTAGTCAATAATATTCTTCATCACAGCTATATTCTTATGAGAGTTTCCCATGAGATGTTTTCTTGAATTTTACACTATTCTCCAGGATAAACATAATCTACTGCCTGTCACTCATCTCATACTCCCTAAATAATATTTGTGGAGCTTGATTTTCCTAGTACCTAGCTATTAACTTGGATACATATGAATTTATTCAGGATGCTATTGGTATAATTCAAAGAACTGATAGAATTGCTTTACCTCCCAGAGCATTTTTTTACTCTCAAGGAATAACTGAAACATTGTGAGATCTCAATTTAACAACTGTATTCCAACATGTCGAACCATATTAAATTTTTTAATTTCAAAGGGAAAACCTTTAAAGTCATCATCATAATATAACTGACAGCTAACGTTTATGTGATCATCCCAAGCATAATCAATCCCTTTCTAATGGGTATATAGTCACTGTGTCTGTTTTCCCCCTAAGTTGACTGAGATACTAACACAATTCCAAATTCAGGCTTTACATATTTATCAGGCACTGAGCAGAGCTGAAGAGCAACAAGTCCAAGATGTTAGGGCTGCTTCATTCTCTCTCATATCAATAGAAAATACAACTTGGAATAAAGAAGAAAGTCAAGCATTAGACTATTGCTATTTCTTCCTTCTCTATCACAGAGCAAAAAAAGAGATCATGAGGGAGAAAATAAAATCATTAGGCATAAAGCAAAAGCCCCAGTGCCCTCTAAGGTAGTCTGTTCTTGAGACAAACTCAAGACTTCTGCCTTCTGGTGCAACATTCTAGTTCCTACATAATCCTCCAAGGTTAGAGAAAGTAAAAGAAATAAAGAGAGGATATTTTGTGTAAGGATAAAACGACACTTCATTCTGGCAAATTCTCATAATTTCACTTTGTTTTAGAGTGACTCAACATAGAATTTACTTCTTTTTCTAGTCTCCTAATAATTTTAATCTTCTCCAGAATTTCCAAATTTCAGTGATAAAGAATCAAGGTATTCTACATTAAAGCTTCTTAAACTGTGGGCCACATCCCATATGTGATATCATAACCAAATGTGGGGATCATAAAATTATGATTTGTTATCAGTAAATATTTGATTTGATACCTATTTTATATATACAGAGAGTCACATAAAACTTCTTGGGTAAAAAAGAAATCAAAAGTAGAAAAAAATTAAGTTCTGTTCTCTATCATTAGGCCTATGAAAGGGATCTTTGAAATTGTCCCATAATTTCTTTTTCTCAGATGAGAAAACTAAGCCCAAAAGTTTTGTTCCCTATCTTATCTAAAATCATAGTTGATGAGGCCAGAAGCCAGGTGTTTTGCTTTTTTTTTCAGTTCTAAATCCAGTGTTTTTTCCCACCATTTAGTATTTCTTAAGATATGTGACCCCAAAAGTCTTAATCTTTTTCTCATATAATATGAATTTCTCTAAATCATAGGCCAACAAGGCCCAAGTTCTGCTAAGTCCTATCTCCATTCTGGTATAGATCTAATGCATCTGCCAAGGATCAACCTAGCTATATCTGGAGAGTCCTATCATTGGAAATATTAGTTTGTAATTAATAAACTTTTGAGGCCAAAGTAACTTATATCACCTATTAAGGTTTGTAATTTTCACTGGTAGGGAGCAGGAGTGCCCATGCTAATGGAAACCAAGTATTCCAAAGCTTTGAAGCCTACCAAATGAAAAAAAAAATCTTGCAGGTATATGAAATTTATACAAATTACAATATACAATATACAATACACATACAAATATACAATACAATACAATATACAAATACAATATACAAAATTTTCTTTCTAATTAGCATCCATATTATCACAACAGCAAGAACCAACAAAGTAATTTCTTCTATGAATTTAAGAAAGCATTCACTTTATCATCATACCTGAAGACTCTATGGAGTGACACTCCAGGGTCTTGCTGTCTGATAGAGAAAATTTCAATGTTCCTTTTCCCATGTCAAAGACCTCTGATGGATTCATTGTCAATAAGACAGTAAGCTCTTCCATTAGCCACAAAACTTGATTCTGATTCTAAATTCTTGCCACCAAGCAAGCATTCAACCCATAGAGATTTACATAGCTGTAGAAGAATATGAATGGATTTAATGTGTTCCTTTGCTCCTTGCTGAAAATTGACTTCATCAAGCCTGAGATTCTGGAAATATTCTGAAAGCATTAGTAAATCATAAGAGGAAAGCTGAGAATGAGTTTTTCTAAAAAGAAAAAAAGATTCAAAGAAATTAAAACAGGGCCAAAAAGAGCAGTGTGATGTTTTGGAAAGGATACTCTGAATTGGGAGGCAGGAAATGTTGGATCTAATTAGAGATCTTAAAGGAGGGAAAGGGATCCAACTTTGGACAATTCACCTCACTACTGGAAGCCTCAGTTTTCCAATTTTTTAAGTTAGTACATAAATACAATAGAAATTCTGCTACACTCTAGTCTCTCTTGGTCCTTGTCTCTACTTTGTACATCAATTCTAAATAAATCTTCCTTAAATAAATACTGGTCTTCATATAAATATTAGCCTTTTTCAAAGAATTTTCATTATCCCAAATAACTTCATTCAAAAATCAGTCACTAAGAACCAACTACACGTAAGACATTATGCTAGGCACTGGAGATACAAAGACAAAAACAAAACATTCCTGTCTTTCAAGAACCTTCCATTCAACTGGATGTATTGTTTATTTTTAATCATTTTCCCAATTCTGACAATATAAATATTATCACCATGTCTCCTGTAGTTCAGTAATTTAAAAATCCTATTGTGTCTACTTTTTAATAATTTGAAATATAACTCTATATTCTCCATCACACTCAATTTTAACAATAGAAACGCATACTTTTAAATTGTTTTCTTTCCTTTGTGTATACTACAGTTAAAAACAAACAAACAAA
>JAJPUD010003533.1:34148-85494 GCA_023553655.1 Myrmecobius fasciatus
TCTCTCTCTCTCTCTCTCTCTCTCTCTCTCTCTCTCTCTCTCTCCCTTTCTCTCTCTCTTTCTCTCTGTCTCTGTCTTTCTCTCCTCTTCTTTTCTTTCCTCTCTTTGTTTGTTTTCTTCTCTTGAATACTTATTTTTCCCTTCTGGCTCTAGGGTTCCTTCTCTCATAACCTGGTATGTCAGTTCATTAATTTAGTCCAGCTGGGCTGAGAAGAGATTCTTCCCCTTAAAAGATGTTCATGAATGAATCATTCTCAGGAAAATCAGCAGGCTGACAGAGGCTGTTTCCCCTTTCAGCCTGCAATTACTTTGGACTTGGATGTTACCTGTGAGAGAAACAATTCAGTACACAAATTCTTTGCCAATATTAAGTTGAACCTGGGTAACTTTCTACTTGCATTACTATAGTAATGGAGAGTAAGGTGAGTTCTAAAATAAGTTATAGTAAATAAAGTTGCTTTGGTATACCAGTTCCAAAATGTAGTATTCTTGCTCTGTTCTTTAGAGATTCCATCACCACCAAACACCCTGTTTCGGAAGATCAACTTTGTTTGGTTCTAATAAACCCAAGTTTTTTGGTAACACCAGCATTGTTCTCTTTGACACCAGTCCTCCTGGCCTTCCTATGTTTCCTAACAAACAAATTATCATTAGGGATGAGCAGCAAGGCAGATGAAAAAGGCCCAGGAGTCTTTGGTGTACATTAGCAAGTCAGAAAGCAAAGTCTGGTAGTTCTCCATCTTATAGGAAGGATTATAGATGGTACCTTCTATTGTGCATCCAGGCATTTTAAGTGGTCTAGAGAGATCTGATCCACAACTATTGATAAAGGGGAAGTAATCCTGAGGGTGAACATGGAACAGGGATTGGAAGGGAAAGAAGACAGAGTCATTGGCAAAAAGGCTCCACACTCTAAATATTTTTCTGTGGAGGATAGATTAGAAAAGATTGAGATTGAAGCAAGAAAAGCAAGATGATGAAATACTAATTAAACCTGCTCCAAGCATCTCTCTAAGGCTGTAAGCTGCAGAAAAAGTCCAGTGAATAAAGTGATATCACAAGTACAGTTCTTATCCTTATCCTTTATACATATATAATCCCTATTCTTTATATGTGTAAACATAATAAAGGGAATATATACAACAGATGTGGAAGTAGTTATATGCCTCTTCTTGATCTTGCCCCTATAATCAACAAGCTCAATGACCAGAGTCCAACACAAATACCCTTCAAACTCTCTTCTCTCTAAACCTGGGTCTCCCAGAATGCTTCTAGAAAAAGTTTTTCTCCCAAACTAGTCTCTCTTTCAGACTCTACAAGTTCTTGAAGATCCATTTCTATCTCCCTATTCATTGGCAAAATTTGTGGACAGACACATTTTATAGCCACTGGACACAAGGCACTTAGTTCTTAGCCTCAACCAGTTCCAAATGATTGGGATTTGGTTTTATGTTGTTTATGTTATTTTTTATTTAATACCCTCCCTCTAAGAGCAAATCACAGAAAATGTCCTTTTAGAGGACTTTCCAGGAAACCAAATAATCTATAAATAAAGGTAATCAGCAGCCTAGTCATGCTTGAAGGGAAAACTGCAATATATCATAAGAACTCCATTTTTCCCCACCCTCATACCTGCCTGTGCATGACTCAGACCCCATCTGGTAGCAAAAGGCTCAACAGAACAATTACTCCAAGGAACCCTTTCCCTCCCCAGTCTTCCTGCATTAATTCCTTTCTTCCTTCTCCTTCCCAGTTGGCCCCCTCCACTCCATATTGGAAGATCACACAGAGCTCCTCTTCCACTATGACCCTCAGACTTATTCTTCTCTTCTGAACAGTTTCATGCCAGATCCTTCCAGTCCACCCCACCCCTTGTAGAGTAGACATGGTAACTCATATTGTTTACATAAGCAAGGAATCACCAACCATTATCCTTTTAGTAAAATTCAGGGCTGCATGCCTTGTCTCCATCCCCAGTCATCTTGATCTATACCTTGCCACAGGACCCAGATGGCTCTAGAGGGGAAAGTGAAGCAGGTGACTTTGCACAGCCCTCCCTCATTTAAATCCAACTTACTTGCATGTCATGGCATCACCTCTCTGATTTTATGATCCTCTTAAAGAACAAAGGAAAAAAAACAACTACTCCATAAGAAACACCGGACCTTACTCTTTGCCCCCTTGATTCTTACTCTCTGGCCTGCCATTATACACTGTAGATTTCTGGGTGTCACCAACCTATCTGCTCTGATGCTCTGTCCTAAGCATCATCAGGCCTTTTCATCTGTCCTGAAAATAAATCTATTTTTATATGTTTTCTCCAATTAGTATTAGAATTAGAGATTATTGAGAAAAACTAGCTTGTTTTTCTAATCATAATACTAATCACATATTCATAGTGCATAGCATAGTGCTGAACACATAGTGAGTGTTTAATAAATTATTTTTTATTCATCCACTTCCATTATTGATATTATACCTCTTTCTAACATTGTTTACTGGCTTTGGGAAAATGAATTAATTAAAATAACTTATCATGGCAATTAATAACTCATAGGGATGATATTATCAATGGTTGATATTCATGTAAAGAGGCAGAGGACAAGACCAGACCATCCCTTTACAGATGATATCCTACTATCATTATACAGATAGCAATGGTCATTTATACTTCAGTTATGTAAAATGGTCACAAAATGGAAGATTCAGATAATTAACTTTCTATTGGTGATCTATACATCATAAAACAATATTTTGTTGTTCTGTGTGTTTTAACTGGATTCAACAAAACAATTTTAACTTAATCAACTCAGGTGCCAAGATTTTTCCAATCATCAAAAATCATCTAAACGAAATGAAGGTTTTCCCAGCCAAGGTGCCCCAAGGATTCATTAGACAAAAATCTTGCAATAGAATTGTGAGTCTATTAAAAAGTCAAAGCCAAATGCAAAATGGAGAAAGTATCCTAAGACCCAAGGTCAAAGTATCTTGTGTGAACAATAAATTAGATGTTACTAGGCAAGGACAAATCTCCAGAGTGATTCTAATCTATCCCTCATTTAGAGACAAACATGGATAAAGATCCTAAAATGACTCTTGGAACATAGATTGTCTATAGGCAAGAAACAGGATTAATAAGAATCCAAAGGATTAGAGGAGTTGTCTCTGGTGGGAATGAAGCAGGGCCTGAAGACAGTAAGCCAAGGTTGACAGTAATCAGAGCAAGAAATTAAAGTTATATCTAGACATATGAAAAAATGCTCTAAATCACTATTGATTAGAGAAATGCAAATTAAGACAACTCTGGGAATTCCAGGAGTGAAGCCAAGATGATGGAGCTTTCTCAGTTTCCCCTCAAAAATCACAGGAAACCAAACCTCTGAACAGATTCTGATGGAATGAAACTACTCAAATTTAAGAAGAAAAATTTCAAGAAAGGTCAATATCACTGAGATTTAAAGGGAGTTTAGCTCAGTTCAGAGACTCTGGGAAAGCCAGTGAGAGCATCTCAATCACAGCAGATCAACAACTGAGAACCTCGGTCCTGGCTCAGTAGAGAAGCAAACCAGTAGGGCAGTCCCTAGTCCCAGCTCAGAAGGAAAACTCTAGGAAACCAGGCTATTTCCTAAAAAGAGCAGGCAAAGCTACCCCTGAAAACCCGAGAGGTCCCTGTGCTCAAAGCCAAGGCTAAGGGATGCATAAGAAGCTTGGAAGAGTACCCCATTTACCCTCAAAATAGAGCTCAATCATAAAAGTTTTAAAATTGGAAATATCAAAGAAAATGAGGGGCAGCTAGGTGGTGCAGTGGATAGACCACCAAGACCTGAAGTCAGGAGGACCTGAGTTCAAATCTGACCTCAGACACTTAACATTCCCTAGCTGTGTGACCCTGGGCAAGTCACTTAACCTCAATTGCCTCAGCAAAAAAGAAAAAGAAGGAAAGAAAGAAAGAAAGAAAGAAAGAAAGAAAGAAAGAAAGAAAGAAAGAAAGAAAGAAAGAAAGAAAGAAAGAAAGAAAGAAAGAAAGAAAGAAAGAAAGAAAGAAAGAAAGAAAGAGAAAAAGAGAAAAAGAGAAAATGAAAGAAAGTGAACAAGAAACAGAAAAGAACCTTGACCGTAGAAAATTACTATGGTACAAAACACCAATTTAGACAAGAACAACATGTCTACAGAGGAAATCCCAAAGACAACTCTGAGGTACCACTTCACACCTCTCAGATTGGCTAAGATGATAGGAAAAGATACTGGTAAATATTGGAGGGGATGTGGGAAAACTGAGACCCTAATGCATTGTTAGTGGAGTTGTAAATGGATCCAACCATTCTGGAAAGCAATTTGGAACTATAAAACTGCACTTCTTGGGGCAGCTAGGTGGTGCAATGGATAGAGCACCAGTCCTGAGGTCAGGAGGACCTGAGTTCAAATTTGGTCTCAGACACTTAACATTCCCTAGCTGTGTGACCCTGGGCAAGTCACTTAACCCAAATTTCCTCAGGGAAAAAAAAAACAGCTGCACACCCAGACCAGTAGGGTCTCAGTAGTAGGTCTATATCCTGAAGAGATTATAAAAAGGAGAAAAAGACCCACATGTGCAAAAATGTTTGTGGCAGCCCTTTTTGTAGTGGCAAGGAAATGGAAATTGAAAGGATGCCCATCAATTGGAGAATGGCTTAATAAGTTATGATAGAAGAATGTAATGGAAGATTATTGTTCTATAAGCAATGACAAGCAGGATGATTTGAGAAAATCTTGGAAACACTTACATGAACTGATTCTATGTGAAGTTAATAGAACCAAGGCAACACTGTACATAGCAACAATAAATTATGTGATGTTCTATTATGATGAACTTGGCTTTTTTCAACAGTGAGGTGTTTAGAGGCAATTCCAATAGACTTGTGATGGAAAGAGCCATCAACATCCATGGAAAGAACTATGAAGACTAAATGTAGATCAAAGCATACTATTTTCACCTTTTGTTGTTATTTGCTTTACTTTCTCA
This sequence comes from Myrmecobius fasciatus, assembly GCA_023553655.1. Taxonomy (NCBI): domain Eukaryota; kingdom Metazoa; phylum Chordata; class Mammalia; order Dasyuromorphia; family Myrmecobiidae; genus Myrmecobius; species Myrmecobius fasciatus. The sequence continues at coordinate 39,151 of JAJPUD010003533.1, forward strand.
TGCTTTTTCCCTTCTGATCTGATTTTTCTTGCACAACATGACAAATATAGAAATATGTTTAGAAGAAGTGCATATGTTTAAACTATATTGGATTTCTTGCTGTCTAGGGGATGGGGTCAGGGAGAAAGAAAAATATAGAACACAAGGTTTTGCAAAAATGAATGTTGAAAACTATCTTTGCATGTATTTGGAAAAATTAAAAGCTATTACAAAAAAAATATTTCCCAATTACATTTTAATCTGAAGGCCAAAGAATCAGAGTATTATTTCTAGAGTGTTTTCTACTAATGTTATCAGAATCAGGGAAAGAGCCCAGGGGTAACTTGAACAGCCACCTCAATGTCATATGAATATTTCTCTGTGGGATTTTCAGGAATATCAAGTTGAAGACATAATGAAAAAGGTCTAGAAGACAAATAAAAATTTTACTCCAACTCTTCTTGTACATTGCTGCTCAGGGTAAAAATGTCTCTGCTGGAGGAAACATATCTCCATTGATACATCAGGTACAAAGGAACAATTTAATAAACTAGCAATGTCAGGAAAGTTAGAGAACTCATTTTAGTAGGAGGAAGCAACTTTCAGGAGCTAAGAGAAGTGTTCAAATAGAGAGTTTTGTATTGTTTTGTTTTGTTTTCTCTCAACAAATGTAATATTAAGTTAGAAAAGATCAGTTATACCTGACATTCAGCTAAATTAGGAAAATAATACAGCAAGTCAATAAAGGCAACCCAGGGCTTGTATTGCATCCAAATGATCACAAATGCTATCCGAAGGCACCAAGGAAGAAAGGAATCACATAAGAACAACACCCTAAAGAGGGGGATGACCAAAAATTCAGGTGAAACAACTAGGGCATGACCTTGGTGAGCCCAGATCAATGTTTCCACATAGGACCTTGTTTCCATATGGACAATTATAAAGAGGGTAAGAAAATCCCCCAAGTATTGAAAACTGAATTTCAATACTGCATCAAAGTCTAAAATGGAATTCCCTGTTTGTGGCACAAGAGATAGCATGATGAATTTTGAATTCATAGGATCATAAATGTAGAGGTGAGAAAGATTTCAGAGATGTCATTCCAGCAAAGTCATTTTCACTGCCAATGGCTTGTGAAAATCATTGCATAGTATCATGCATCTAGTTCAAATTGTCTCTCTCCTTCTCCCTCTCCTTTTCCTTCTCCCTCTTCCTCCTAATTTCCCTCCCCTTCTCTCTCACTGTATGTCTCTCTGTCTCAGCCTGACTCAATCTGTCTCTATTTCTCTCTCTTTCTCTCTATCTCTCTTTCTGTCTCTGTCTCTTTGTCTTTCCCTTAACTTAATATTATGTTTCTAGAGAAAAGGTATTTCTGTTTGAACACTTCTCAGCCCCTGAAGCTTACTTCATTTTATAAAAATGAGTGTTCTAAGTTTCCTGACATCTCTAACTCTTTCTCTGTCTCTGTATCACTATCTTTCTGTCTGTTTTTCAATTTCCCCCATCGTCTGATTCCTTTTCTGTGGCCTTCAAACATATTTTATATCTAAATCCCTTAAAAAAAATCTTCACTAAATTCTACCACCCCTTTAAGTTACTCTCTTATTTGTCTCTTTCTTTTCTCAGCTGAAGTACTAGAAAAAGCTGGTAATGCTTCCTGCCTCCACTTCCTTCCCTTAATTCACTTGTCTATCCTTTGTAGTCCGGCTTCTGACTTCATCACATAAATGAAATTGGTCTCTTCAAAGTTATCAATGATATCTCAATTACCAAACCTCATGATCTTTTTTTTCCAGTTGTTATCTTTCTTTACCTGCCTGTTGCATTTGACATTGCTCATCACCCTGTCCTCATATTCTCCTTTCTCTCCGAGTTTTTGCCACACTGCTCTCTCCTGGTCTTTCACATCTGACTGCTCCTTCTCAGACTCCATCCAAATCATTCCCCTTATTGAGAGCATTTCCTAAAGCCGTAGTATTCCATCATGATTATACACCACAACTTGTACAATGTGGGACAACACAATGCCATGGTTAATGAAGAAAAGAAAGTAGACATTCAAAAATAATATCTCACTCTGATCTAAAGAAATAAATCAAAATCCAGGCATGGAAAATAATTATGATAATAATACCTCACATTTATGTGCAGTTTTATATAGTGTTTTCCATATACCAACCCTGTGCAGAAAGGCAGTATAGTTGAGTCTGAAGTCCCAGGTTCAAATCTCAGTTCCAATATTACCTATAGGACACAGGCCAGGCATTTAACCTCCTCAGGCCCCAGTTTTCTCAATTTTAAAATGAAAGGATTGGACCAGTTGGCCTCTGGGAGGTCCCTTTTAGTTCTAGAGCTATGGTTCCATGAAAGAAATAATGTATCTTCATGTTACAGAAGTTTAGCCAATTTAAACCTCATCACACAATCAAATGGCAATTAAATAGAGGAACAAGAACCCAAATGCTTCCATCTTCTGATTTCCATCAAATCTAATGCTCTTTCTATTTTATAACACAATTTATAGGCAAGAGAAAAGTGTCATCCTTTTAAGTTAGTCAATAATATTCTTCATCACAGCTATATTCTTATGAGAGTTTCCCATGAGATGTTTTCTTGAATTTTACACTATTCTCCAGGATAAACATAATCTACTGCCTGTCACTCATCTCATACTCCCTAAATAATATTTGTGGAGCTTGATTTTCCTAGTACCTAGCTATTAACTTGGATACATATGAATTTATTCAGGATGCTATTGGTATAATTCAAAGAACTGATAGAATTGCTTTACCTCCCAGAGCATTTTTTTACTCTCAAGGAATAACTGAAACATTGTGAGATCTCAATTTAACAACTGTATTCCAACATGTCAAACCATATTAAATTTTTGAATTTCAAAGGGAAAACCTTTAAAGTCATCATCATAATATAACTGACAGCTAACGTTTATGTGATCATCCCAAGCATAATCAATCCCTTTCTAATGGGTATATAGTCACTGTGTCTGTTTTCCCCCTAAGTTGACTGAGATACTAACACAATTCCAAATTCAGGCTTTACATATTTATTAGGCACTGAGCAGAGCTGAAGAGCAACAAGTCCAAGATGTTAGGGCTGCTTCATTCTCTCTCATATCAATAGAAAATACAACTTGGAATAAAGAAGAAAGTCAAGCATTAGACTATTGCTATTTCTTCCTTCTCTATCACAGAGCAAAAAAAGAGATCATGAGGGAGAAAATAAAATCATTAGGCATAAAGCAAAAGCCCCAGTGCCCTCTAAGGTAGTCTGTTCTTGAGACAAACTCAAGACTTCTGCCTTCTGGTGCAACATTCTAGTTCCTACATAATCCTCCAAGGTTAGAGAAAGTAAAAGAAATAAAGAGAGGATATTTTGTGTAAGGATAAAACGACACTTCATTCTGGCAAATTCTCATAATTTCACTTTGTTTTAGAGTGACTCAACATAGAATTTACTTCTTTTTCTAGTCTCCTAATAATTTTAATCTTCTCCAGAATTTCCAAATTTCAGTGATAAAGAATCAAGGTATTCTACATTAAAGCTTCTTAAACTGTGGGTCACATCCCATATGTGATATCATAACCAAATGTGGGGATCATAAAATTATGATTTGTTATCAGTAAATATTTGATTTGATACCTATTTTATATATACAGAGAGTCACATAAAACTTCTTGGGTAAAAAAGAAATCAAAAGTAGAAAAAAATTAAGTTCTGTTCTCTATCATTAGGCCTATGAAAGGGATCTTTGAAATTGTCCCATAATTTCTTTTTCTCAGATGAGAAAACTAAGCCCAAAAGTTTTGTTCCCTATCTTATCTAAAATCATAGTTGATGAGGCCAGAAGCCAGGTGTTTTGCTTTTTTTTTCAGTTCTAAATCCAGTGTTTTTTCCCACCATTTAGTATTTCTTAAGATATGTGACCCCAAAAGTCTTAATCTTTTTCTCATATAATATGAATTTCTCTAAATCATAGGCCAACAAGGCCCAAGTTCTGCTAAGTCCTATCTCCATTCTGGTATAGATCTAATGCATCTGCCAAGGATCAACCTAGCTATATCTGGAGAGTCCTATCATTGGAAATATTAGTTTGTAATTAATAAACTTTTGAGGCCAAAGTAACTTATATCACCTATTAAGGTTTGTAATTTTCACTGGTAGGGAGCAGGAGTGCCCATGCTAATGGAAACCAAGTATTCCAAAGCTTTGAAGCCTACCAAATGAAAAAAAAAATCTTGCAGGTATATGAAATTTATACAAATTACCATAATTCCTTTTCTTTCTAATTAGCATCCATATTATCACAACAGCAAGAACCAACAAAGTAATTTCTTCTATGAATTTAAGAAAGCATTCACTTTATCATCATACCTGAAGATTCTATGGAGTGACACTCCAGGGTCTTGCTGTCTGATAGAGAAAATTTCAATGTTCCTTTTCCCATGTCAAAGACCTCTGATGGATTCATTGTCAATAAGACAGTAAGCTCTTCCATTAGCCACAAAACTTGATTCTGATTCTAAATTCTTGCCACCAAGCAAGCATTCAACCCATAGAGATTTACATAGCTGTAGAAGAATATGAATGGATTTAATGTGTTCCTTTGCTCCTTGCTGAAAATTGACTTCATCAAGCCTGAGATTCTGGAAATATTCTGAAAGCATTAGTAAATCATAAGAGGAAAGCTGAGAATGAGTTTTTTCTAAAAAGAAAAAAAGATTCAAAGAAATTAAAACAGGGCCAAAAAGAGCAGTGTGATGTTTTGGAAAGGATACTCTGAATTGGGAGGCAGGAAATGTTGGATCTAATTAGAGATCTTAAAGGAGGGAAAGGGATCCAACTTTGGACAATTCACCTCACTACTGGAAGCCTCAGTTTTCCAATTTTTAAAGTTAGTACATAAATACAATAGAAATTCTGCTACACTCTAGTCTCTCTTGGTCCTTGTCTCTACTTTGTACATCAATTCTAAATAAATCTTCCTTAAATAAATACTGGTCTTCATATAAATATTAGCCTTTTTCAAAGAATTTTCATTATCCCAAATAACTTCATTCAAAAATCAGTCACTAAGAACCAACTACACGTAAGACATTATGCTAGGCACTGGAGATACAAAGACAAAAACAAAACATTCCTGTCTTTCAAGAACCTTCCATTCAACTGGATGTATTGTTTATTTTTAATCATTTTCCCAATTCTGACAATATAAATATTATCACCATGTCTCCTGTAGTTCAGTAATTTAAAAATCCTATTGTGTCTACTTTTTAATAATTTGAAATATAACTCTATATTCTCCATCACACTCAATTTTAACAATAGAAACGCATACTTTTAAATTGTTTTCTTTCCTTTGTGTATACTACAGTTAAAAACAAACAAACAAACAAAAAAAAACAACTGTAACCAAACAGTTCAAGAGACAAGTTCAAATCCCTCCTCAGCTACTTACTAGCTGTGTGATTCTGTACAATTCATTAACCTCTATTCACCTCAGTTGTGAGGATCAAATGCATATAATAGATCAAAGCACATAATAGATAATATGTAGATGTTTATTCCCTCCCTCCTGCCAATTGTGGCATCTTAATTAAAATCAGCAAGATGATGGGGAAGGAAAAAGGGAAGAAGGGAGAAGAGAGAGAGAGGAAGAAAATGGCTTCTTTCTTTAAAAGTATAGCTGTTCGACAATTTTCAGAGGATGAAATTAAAACTATTTATAGTCATATGAAAAGGTGCTCCAAATCACTATTGATCAGAGAAATGCAAATCAAGACAACCCTGAGATACCACTTCACACCTGTCAGATTGGCTAAAATGACAGGAAAAGTTAATGATGAATGTTGGAGGGGTTGTGGGAGGGCTGGGACACTGATGCATTGTTGGTGGAGCTGTGAATGGATACAGCCATTCTGGAGAACAATTTGGAGCTATGCTCAAAAAGTTATCAAACTGTGCATACCCTTTGACCCAGCAGCATTTCTATTGGGCTTATATCCCAAAGAAATCATAAAGGAAGGAAAAGGCCCCACATGTGCAAGAATGTTTGTGGCAGCCCTTTTTGTAGTGGCTAGAAACTGGAAATTGAATAGATGCCCTTCAATTGGAGAATGGCTGAATAAATTATGGTATATGAATGTTATGGAATATTATTGTTCTGTAAGAAATGACCAGCAAGATGATTTCAGAGAGGCCTGGAGAGACTTAAATGAACTGATGCTGAGTGAAATGAGCAGAACCAGGAGATCATTATACACGGCAACAACAGTACTATATGACGATCAATTCTGATGGACATGGCTCTCTTCAACAATGAAATGTTTCAAACCACCTCCAATTGTTCACTGAAGAAAGCCATATACACCCAGAGAGAGGGATGCGAAATGTGGACCACAACATAACATTCTCATACTCCTTGATTGATGTTTGCTTACATTGTGTTTCCTTTATCTAATATATCGTTTGTGTAGATAAGATTTTTCTTGCACACCAATGATAAGTTTGGAAATATGTATACATATATTCGATTTGCCAATATTTTAACATAATTAACATGTAGTGGATATCCTGCCATCTAGGGGAGGGGTGGGGAGTTGGGGGGAAAAATTTGTAACGGAAAGCTATGTAAGGGTTATTGTTGAAGAATTACCCACACATATGTTATGCAAATAAAATAAAAATTTAAAAAAAAAAAGTATAGCTGTTCAATAAACTGGGAAAATTTTTACATTCAAGGGTTCTGATAAAGGCCTCATTTCTAAAATAAATAGGGAAATGATCCAAATTTATAAGAATTCAAGCCATTCTCCAACTGATAAATTGTAAAAAGATATGAACAGACAACTTTCAGATGAAAAAATTGAAATCATCTCTAGTCATATGAAAAGATGCTCTAAATCATTATTGATAAGAGAAATGCAAATTAACATAACTCTGAGATACCACTATATATCTGTCAGATTGACTAAGATGACAGGAAAAGATAATGATAAATGTTGGAGGGGATGTGGGAAAACTGGGACACCAACACATTGTTGGTGGAATTGTGAATGGATCTAATCATTCTGGAGAGCAATTTGGAACTATGCTAAAAGTTATCAAACTGTCAATACCCTTCGATCCAGCAGTGTTTCTACTGGGCCTATATCCCAAAGAGATCTTAAAGAAAGGAAAGGGAACCACATGTGCAAGAATGTTTGTGGCAGCCCTTTTTGTAGTGGCTAGAAACTGGAAGATGAATGGATGCCCATCAATTGGAGAATGGCTGAATAAATTATGGTATATGAATGTCATGGAATATTATTGTTCGGTAAGAAACGACCAGCAGGATGATTTCAGAGAGGCCTGGAGAGACTTACATGAACTGATGCTAAGTGAAATGAGCAGAACCAGGAGATGATTATACAAGGCCACAACAAGATTTTATGATGATCAATTCTGATGGATGTGTCTCCCTTTAACAAAGAGATAATTGAGACCAGTTCCAATGATGTTGTGATCAAAAGAGCCATCTAAACGCAGGGAGGACTGTGGGAACTGAATGTGGTTTATAACATAGTATTCTCACTATTTTTGTTATTGTTTACTTGCATTTTATTTTCTTCATCATTTTTTTCTGTATTTGTATTCTGTAATTGTATAATATATTGTATATTATACAACATATTATATAATTGTATAAGCAAGATAATTATATAAATATGAATGCATATATTGGATTTAGCACATATTTTTCTACCATGTTTAATATATATTGGACTACTTTCCATCTGGGGAAGGGGATGAGAGAAGGGGGGAGGGAATTGGAAGGTTTTGCAAGATCTAATGTTGCAGAATTATCCATGCATATGTTTTGAAAAAATAAAAAAAAACTTTAATAAATAAATAAATAAAAGTATAGCTTTTTCTTTTTTGGATTTAGAAGAAAAGGCCTGTCAAGTATTGCAATACACAATATTGTCTGTCCTTAAGACTAATGTCATTTTACTACATTAGAGGTGCAGCAGGATTATGAGGCCTTTCTGTGACATGGATTGTAACAGCTATAAATGACTTCCCTTTATGGGTTTTAACACCTGGCTTAAAATTCATATAATAAGAAATCAAGCCATTTCATTACTTATCATTAAATTGTTTACTTTTTATTTGGCTTTGGTTTTCAATAAGTAAAAATATTTTCTCTGTTGGCATTCTTAAAAAAAATGAGGAATTAAATAATCAACTTGTTACAATTTTGAAGGCATTATTCACCAAAGTGAAATATTTGTACCTTTTAATCCAATGATTCTGTTTGGGGGAATTTTTCCTAAGAATGACTTAAAAAGGGATAAAAAAGAAAACAAACTGTGTGTTCTTAAATTTATATAGCACACTTTATAATTAAGAATTACTGGAAGCAACCTGAATGTTCAACAATAAGGGAATGCTTATATAAATTGTGGTACATTAACATAATGAAATACTATAATGCAATTAAGATCAAGTATTAGAACCATAAAGAAATCTGGAAAGGTTTTTTATGATATAATCTAAAGAGTAAAAAAGCAGAACAGCAGGAAAAGATTATATACTAATTGTGACAATGTAAGATTAAAAATGAATGTGAATGAATACACAAAGAATTCTTATAAAGATTCAGAAGGTGTGACTCAAGAGGTATGATGTCTGATGCATCAAATTGCTAATTTTAAGATATAAATTGTTATAAAACAAATTCAGTTAGTTGCATTAAAGTTCATTCAACATCAAATTGATTGTATTATTTTAAAAGAAATAGTTTAAGCACACTAAGTCAAAGCTTTGTTGTTTAGCTGTCTCTCTAAAAATAGCAATCAAAACTCACTAGTATTGCTAAATATAAATATTTTGCATGAAAATGACCTAACTTTATTCTATCTCTTTTACATTTTAAAATACTAAGATTATGAACTTAAATTAGATGCTTTTATATCCATTGACCTCTGCCTTAGTGGATCAACTAAATAAGAGAATTAAAATAGCTAAATAACAGAATTAAAATTTAACACAGCTGTTTTGCCCAATTGAATGCAGCTGGAGCTCAATGGGAATGAGAAAGGACAACTTTTGAATGAGACATATGCCAATAACATTTTATTAGCTGTGTGACTGTGAAAGGTGGAACAGCCTTGAGAACTAGAAACCCTATTCATATACATGCAGTATGCAGTGGGAGTATAAACTTTCCTACCTCCACCTTCTCAAATCTACTTTCCCATTCTAACAAACAGAAAAGATCACATAATAGAAAAGAACTTGCTTTAACCCTTTATCTTTCCAATGAGACCACCAAAAAAGTAGTTACAGACTGTCATATAAATATAAGAACCACTATGATCAAATAGCTCAAATTAGCTAGTAATTAGATGATAATAAATTATATTAAACTAATCCCACTCCTCCAAAATTAATAATCAATGATCAGAATTACTTTGAACAAAAAGAAGGCATTAGTATTTGGAGTTTTGAAGTAAATTGCACTAAGAATAATTATAGAAAACTTTAAAGCAAAAAAAAGTTCTTATAGTTCTTGTTGTTGTTCATCCTTTATTCTCAAAAAGGACCATATAATTCTACAATTTATAATATATATGCACATGTATTATTTAAGAATAATGGGATAACATCCATTCCTTCCAAAAAAAAAAAAAACCTAAAACCCTTCCATTGAGTTTTCGTCTACACAGAAGAAAACACAGACAAGAACAACTTAGAAAGTTTTATATAAATACATGCCATGATTACATAACAGATACATAATATGGTTTCACAAATCTTTTTCTGTTTGACATTGGATGAGGAAATGTTCTCTTCCTCTTTTCTCTATGTCTCTTTCTCTTCTCTGTATCTCTATCTCACTCTCTGTATCTCGTGTGTGTGTGTGTGTGTGTGTGTGTGTTTATCTCTGTCACTCTGTCTTTCCCTTCCTCTCTCTCCTCTCTTTCTCTCCTTCCTCTTCCTCTCCCCTCTTTTTTCAACCCCACTTCAGTGCACATTAAATTTATAATATATTTTAAAACCGCTCTTCTGGTTGTTTATATTTCAGCTATAGAAATAAAAATGAGTCCTATAGCTTCACCTGTACATTTTCAATATGTTCAAGATTAAATTCAGCTTTCATGTACTCAGAATCTTTCTTTTTTTTTTTTTTTTTTTTTTTTTTGCTGAGGCAATTGAGGTTAAGTGACTTGCCCAGGGTCACACAGCTAGGGAATGTTAAGTGTCTGAGACCAGATTTGAACTCAGGTCCTCCTGACTTCAGGGCTGGTGCTCTATCACTGCGCCACCTAGCTGCCCCTTCAGAATCTTTCATATGTGCTATTAACTATGTGCTTTTAACTTTGCTTGATATTATGATTATTACTCTTGCTTTTTACATAATAAATTCTACTCCTTATCTTTATTTTATGTGTTTGTGTGTATTCTCATTTTTATAACAATTCCTGTAAGCAACATATTGTTGAATTCAAATTTTTAATCTATTATATGTTTCCATTTTATAGGTGAATTCACCTAATTTGTAGTCCACTCTTTAATTTGTTTATTCCTCCTTTCTATTTTCTTCACTGTTCTTTGTACTCTATTCCTATTACCCCTCATTCTCTGCTTTTCTTCTACCCCTCATTCTATTCCTATCCCTCCTTACTCTTCTCTTTACTTCTACCTGCTACCTTCCCCTTCTATTGCTTGACCTAACATTCCTCCCTTATCCTCTCCCTCTTTCCTATCTACTTGACCTCTTGTTTCTATTTGAATTCAGAAGACTTTTATATCCTTCCAAATATATGTTATTTCCTTTTTATTTCATTCATGTTAATCTATATACTCTTCTATGTCCCCTCTTATACATTCCCTTGCCCTCTTATTTCTTTATAAACTTAAAAATACTTTTATAAATGTATATGTTATCTCTTTAATCTGGGTCTGATGTGAATAGAGTAGGGTTCCCTCTAAAAGTTCCCTCCTATCTTCTCCCTCCTTCTCCTCTTGCACTCTTATTTCTTTCTGAATTTAGAGGACTTTTATACCCTTCTAGACACATGTGTATTGTTCCCTCTTTAACCCATTCCCAATGAGAGAGTAGGGTTCCAAAACTACCAGCCCATCTAATTTCTCTGTATCAGTTCCTCTCCCACCTCATTTGTATGAGATAATTACTCTTTGTAACTTTTACTACACAGTTTTGTTTTTTAGAATAATTTCACACTTAGTTCTATCCCAATATTTCTTTTAAACTATGCAATTATTAATGACAATCTTAGACATATAGTTTATATTTCCACATATAAAATGGAAACAGTTTGTTATTATTGAGTCCCTTGTAGTCTTTAATGTTTACTTTATATTTTTTTGAATCTGATATATCAAATTTTCTGTTAAGTCTAGTTTTTTTGCAACAAAATCCTGAAAGTGGCAATTCATTGAATATCTTTTTTTTCATTCAAAATTATGCTTAACTTTGCTAGAATGATATTTTCTGCCATAATCCCCAATCTTTTGCTTTTTGATATATAGTTTTGCAAGACCTGTACTCTTTTAGGGTAGTCACTACTGCTTGGAATTACTTGTGTAATTCCAATCATGACTCCATCATATTTGGATTATTTTGTGGTTATTGTTGTTTATAATATTGTCTCCTTAACCTGGGGATTTTGAAATTTGGCTATGATATTCCTGTGGGTGTTCCTCCTAGGATCTCTTTCAAGTAGTAATTGGTGGATTTTTTTTCTCTTTCTACTTTCTCTTCTTGTTCTAACACTTCAGGGAAATTTTCTTTAATTATTTCTTGTATTATTGTATCAAGATGCTTTTTTGTCATAACTTTCAGGTAGTCCAATTATTTTTATATTCTCTTTTCTTGATCTATTCTCTAGATAAGTTGTTTTTCTTAGGAGGTATTTCATTCTTTATATTTTGTTTTATTATTTCTTGGCCTCATAACTTTGCTGGCTTCCCCTTGCCCAATTCTAATTTTCAAGGAGTCATTTCCTTCTTTAAGATTCTGAATCTTCTTTTCCAGTTAACTGACTTTCTTTTCATAATCTTTTAGGTTTTTTTGGATTGTTCTTATTTTTTTTATTTTTCCTCAATCTCTCTTATTTGATTTTTTCTTGTCTTTTTTGTTTGTTTTTGGAAAAGCAATTGGGATTAAGTAACTTGTCTAGGGCCATACAGCTAGTAAGTGTTAAATATCTGGGACTAGATTTGAACTCAGTTCTCCTGACTTCAGGGTCAATGTTCTGTCCATTGTACCATCTAGGTTCCCCTCTTATTTGATTTTTAAAGTCTTTATTGAGTCTTTTGGGGCTAGTGACCATTTGAAGTTACTCTTTGGGGTAGGAAAGGCTTTTTTTGCCTCAGTATACACTTCTAAAGGTAAATCCCAGTCTTCTCTATTCCCACAGAAACTATATGGTTGGGCTGTTTCTCCTTTGACTGCTTTTTTTTTTTATTTGTAGAAGCTTGTTCGTATAATCACCTCTAGTCCTGAAGTGGAGGATGGTGCCTCTGCTCTCCGATTATTCCTATTGTTATTTTTTAAACTTTTTCCTAAGCTCAAACTTTGCATTCGTTTTCCCTTCTCAGTCACAGCTAGGGACCCCCCTGCACATTCTACTGGAAATGCTCTTGTTTCCTGACAAACTTTTATATGTTATTTAAATTTTTAGTTCTCCTCTCTGGCCTGGAACCAGAACCAAGACCTCACTTTTCTGATAAGTGCCCACAGCCAAAAACTGCCCTTCCAGGAGAGTGCTAGTTCCTTCTCAGGCAGAATTGCATCTTGGCAGCATAGCTGAGTGTCTCTCGTCAGTAAAGGTCCTCTCAATCATCATGGATCAGAATCTGAATCTTCACACTGTGAAGTGAAAATTCCTGTGGCTGAGACCCTGAGACTACCTTCCATCCTCCAGGGCTTACCACATGCTGTTTCAGTGGAATTAACCTGGAGGTGTTTACCTGTCATTGGGACCAAACCTCCATCCTAGGATTTTTATTCAGATCTTTTCTGGATATACCAGGAGGGCCACTGTTCCATCCTAACTCTTCTCTATTTTTGCCTCTCTGTGACCAGTCTGAGACATAATTTTGTTTTATTTGTGGAGGGAATCTGATAAACTTAGAATTTTCTGACCCACTCCACCATCTTCTCAGAATTCTCTCCATACATCTTTTATAATTTTTTTTACTTGATTGTTGTCTCCCTCACTAGATTGCAAGCTCCTTAAGGAGCTGATTTAGGCTTTCTTTGTAGCCCCAAGTGGCACATAGTAGGTATTTAATGAATGCTTGTTCATTGCCCTCTTCTATCCAGCCTTTCCTGATCTCCCCAGCTAAAAGTAATATGCTACTTCTTAAATCTCCCACGCTATTTGGCTTGGACCTCTTCCAAGTTCTTGTCACATTATAACTGAAATTGTTCTTGTTTATGACTTGTATAATTCACCTTCCCCCATATTACTATATAGTTATTTTTTCAAGGTTATTGCCTGTGTCGTATTTCTTTTTTATATTCCTAGTACTTAGTATTTGCACTATAAGACCCTTAGTAAATGTTGGTTAAATTGAATTAAAGCTCAACTACTAATTATTATCTATCACCTTCAGAAATGTGTATTAGAAAGAAGTAATAACTTATCTGTATAAAAATATTTATAGGAATTCTTTTTTCCCTGAGGCAATTGGGGTTAAGTGACTTGCCCAGGGTCACACAGCTAGGAAGTATTAAATGTCTGAGGCCAGATTTGAACTCAGGTCCTCCTGATTTCGGGGCTGGTGCTCTATCCACTGCACCATCTAGCTGCCCCAGGGATTCTTTTTATGATAGCAAAGAATTGGAAATTGAGGAGAGGTCCATCAATTGAGGAATGGCTAAATTTATTTTGATATGTGATTGTAATGGAATACTATTGTGCTGTAAAATAAATAAATAAATAATGAGAAGGATGATTTCAGAAAAATCTGGGAAAATTTATGTGAATTGCTACAAAATGAAGTTTGCAGAACCAGGAGAACATGGTACACAGTAACAGCAATATTGTATCCTGATCAACTATGAATGATTAAACTATTCTCAGTAATGCAATGATCCAAAACAATACCAAAGGACTCATGATGAAAAATGCTATCTACTTTAGAAAAAAAAAACTGATGAAGTCTGAATGTAGATGGAAGCATATTATTTTTTACCTTATTTATTTTTGTGGGGATTTTTTTTGCTAATGTTTTCTTGCACAACATAAGTAATATGGAAATATATTTTCCATAATTGAACATACATAATCTATTGTTTACCTTCTCAAGAAGGAGAGTACAGAGGGAAAGAGGGAGGTAGAGAATTTGGACATCATTTTTAAAAAATAAACATTAAAAATTATTTTTATATATAATTGGGAAAATATTTTTAAATGCACAATAGCTGATTAAACATTACTCATGATATTTCTGTTGTTCTATTCTTTGGATTTGAAAGCACTACCATTACTGAATTAACTAGAGAATTACTGTGCCCTATTACAGTGGAAATGCTTTTTTTGGACTACAACATCAAGGACCCCAAAAAAAGCACCTAGAGAGGTAGAGGAAATAAAACTGATAGACCAGAATTTCCTATATCTGAATTCTGAAATATATTATAATTCTTTCTGAACTGGTGCCTTCTTTCTCACTTCATTTTTTTTAATTAGGACCATAATTTCATGACCATAGAGAACTCCCTCCTTATCAATGTAAATCAGTAATTCTTCTGCAACTGACAATCTTTCTGAGTTGCCTAAGATAGTGACTACTCCAGACCACACAATCAGTATTCATTAGAAGCAGATCTTAAATGCAGCTCATCCTAATCCTGAGGCTGCTTGCCAATCCACTATACTATATAATGCTGCTCCAATGCCTGATTTCTTTTAAGTGACAAATCTGAGAGTTCAAGCTAATGTGCAAGCTTGTTTCAAAGTAATTTTTGTCTTCCAATCATATCAAAGCTATTATAAAAGGAAATATGACACTGTATGACACAATTACTTCTCTTTTAAAGAATAATGAAGATATATATTAATGAATATGTTTTGTCATTATTATAAAATAGTTTGTTGTTATAATTGTTATAGCTTTTTGTGATCTGAATTCTCCACCATATCCCCTCTACACACACACACACACACACACACACACACACACACACACAGACACACACACCAGGTCCCCACTATTTTTGTTCTTTACCTTCATTAGATTTTAAACTCCTTGAGGGTGGGAACTATCTTTTCCTTTAAAAAAAAAATCTCAGAGCTTAGCACAGTATCTGCTAGGTGTTAAATAAATGTTTACTGATTGACAGCATATGCCTCAGCTTATTATAGATTATAATAGAACCACAGGTCAAATTCTGTCTCCTGAAAATTAAAAATTATTTCCAAAAAGAATCTCCTGGAACATGGAAAACCTATGCTAATTCTATCTTCAAATGCTATTATCATAAAAGGGTTTCACTGGGCCATTTCAGAACCCCTACTCTTTCTTTGGGGTAACAACTTTAAGTCATTTTGTTTTATCTGTTTTTTTTAATTAGGTTGAAGAAAATCAGAAATACCACCCGATTTCCTGCTGCTTTTAGGGTGTTCCATTCCCAAATGTTCACTAACTCCCAAGGTCATCGTTATAGGTTGATAACAGCTATGACCAAGAAAGACAGAAGTGATTGAGGTCTTTTCTAACACAGACAGAGGCTACACAGCAAAATCTAGAAGGTAAAAACAAAGTAAATTCAGACTCCTATTTGGAGAATTCAGAGCTTCTTCAAAATCCTGAAAAACTGAAAAAGTCTGTTCGTTTCAATGTGATGAGAACTGCAATTTGATTATAATTACACCAGGTGCACTGCACTGACCCAAGGAGATAAATTTGATGTTCAGTCTTTTTCATCTCCATTATCTAAGACTCCTTCCTCAATCTCCTACTTCCATTTCATTTCCTCTTTCCTGCTGATGCTCTATAGATTTTACCAGTCTGGATAGGCAGCTGCTCAGGGTCAACAATTTACACACTCAGATCTGCAGCATCTCAGGGAAGCTATTGCAAAGTTCTCAATGCTAATGCAAGAATGCAAGAGTACATTAAAAACTAAAGCATTAGAAAAATACAAGACAGCATTATCATTCTCAAAATAAGATTTATTTTAATTTATGTTAATTTTAAAAATAAACATGCACCATGAAATGGTTTAGAATGAGGAAGCATGAAGCTAAATAATAACTTCACAAAGAAATAATTTAGAGATTTTTAGAACTTGGCTACCTTTTATTGTTCTAAATAATACCCAAGAAAATTATAACTATTCAAGAGAAGTATCCGTGATCACAGAGCAAGGTCATCCTAATGTGGAAAATTTTGCATGTGGAGCAAATTTAAACAATCACTCAATTAACAAACATCTATTAGGCACTTACCATATGTCAGACACTGCCATATCATTAAAAAGAACATTCCTTACATCCATGCAGATTATAGTTCCAGTAAAAAGACAAGACATATTATTGTTGAGGGGCATAACTGACGCCTGCTAGAAGTCCAATTTCAATGAAATTAATTAGACTAGAGGGTATGATATATTCTCTTTTTTTTACTTTTTTTTTTTGCTAGGAAGTGTTAAGTGTCTGAGATCACATTTGAACTCAGGTCCTCCTGATTTCGGGGCTGGTGCTCTATACACTGCACTATTGATCAAACTCCAGATTTATATGGAAATTGGAAAGAATACTTCCCTTCCATTCATTGATAGGATTTTGTTCAATTGTTAATGTCCTATTTTAAAAGAGATCTTGGTAAACTAGAGAATGACTAGAGTATTGTAATCAGGATAAAAAAAGTGTCCAGAAGCTATGACATGTGTTGAACAGTTTAGAAAACTGGAAGTGTTTAACCTGGAGAGTTAATTAAGAAGAGAGATATGATTGATCTCTTGAAATATATAAGAATTATCATTTAGAAGAAAGAGCAGAGTAAGACCCAGATCAACAGGTAAACATCAAAGAGCAACAGATTTGACAGCAGTATAAGAATGGAATTCCTAAAACTAGAATTGTTAAAAAAAAAAAAAAGGAAAGTAATTGATATATGCATCAGTGAGTTCTTCTTTATTGGAAGGCTTCAAGTAGAAACCAGATGACCATCTGCCAATGAAGATCAACCCCTATAGGACCTAATTAATATTTTGGCAAGGCAATTTTTCCCCAGTGTTCTCTGACACAAATCACAACATCTCTAAACTCGTGTGGTATGAGTAGCTTCAATAAAGAAGAATCAAGACAGAAGAACCTGTGGGTTGACTTTTTTCTACAAGATCATGGCAGCATCAACTCTTTCTATGAAGAAGAAAGAGATTGGGATCTTTGCTGAATTAGAAGCTTAAGACAGTAGACTATCTATTAAGCAGAATCTGGTAGAGACTATCCCTCCAGTGAAATAGTATCAGACATATACTCCAAGACCAAAGGGGAGCAAACTCAATGAGAGCAATATCATCAATAAAAGATATTGGAGATTATCAAAGGAATTAGTTGCCCCAGATGTAGGTTCTGTGGCTATGTATATTTCCTACATGTATGATTCCACATGTTCCCTATGTTTGTCCACTCTTTCCACTAATGCTAACTGTTGTGTATGTTGGGAGGATAATATGCCCTGGATTGATGGGGAGAACATGTTTTGAAAAGTATGATTTATTGACACTTTTCTCTCTATGCCAATTCATTAAGTGACTTTGATTTGAGCTGTTATGTCCTCTGGTTGTCGCTAATGTGAATTTAGGGGAAACATACGCAAAAAGCATCCTAGAATAGCTTTTATCTAGGGGACCTGCCTGAGAGTTAGCAACTGACTCCAAGCACTCAAACTCTAGTACTTAAAAGTCAACATAATTCTAACTATATTTCTGGAAATAATTCTTAACTATTGCCTTGTTATTCCTGGATGCTATTACACACCCATACACACACATTGTTATTACACTTGTTAATGGGATGACCTTCTGTGGGGGCAAGATGGAACATGATTTCATCAATGTAGGGTAAACTCCTTCCAACTATTCAGATTCACAACTTTTCTATATCTTATGGTCTTAGAGAGATGCCAGAGATGCTGAGAGATTGTTTCCTCTCCCAAGGTCATATGACCATGTGATGTATTAGAGAAAGCACTTAAATTCAGACCAAGCTAGCTCCCAAGCTCAGCCTTTTTTATCTACTCAACATGCTTATCCCATTAATCAATAAATTAATCAATAAGTATGTGTTAAGCTTCTTCTATGTGCCTGAGACAGTACTAGGTACCAAGGATACAAATACAAAGAATGAAACAATCCCTGCTAATAAGGGATTTATATTCTAAATTATATAATTAGATAATGATTAAGTGTTAATCAATAGTAAATTAATTGGTGAGATATGTGTTGTATTTGCTAAATGATTTTTCTCACCTAAAACATTTTCTAATAAAAATATGTGCCATGATTAAACTACTTTAGAAGAGGTCAAAGGAACACTACCTGGTCTTCCTAATTTTGTTGCTGAGAAAATGCTTAGACCCATCCACTCTATATTGTCTGCAGAGCAAGCCCTTTAAAGTGCTTTTCTGGTAATAGTGAGGAACTTGCTCCAGTTTACCCATATATGTGGGCAGGACTCTTGGGATCAAGAGCACTCATTTTGGAGGTAATAGGCAGAGCAAAATAGAGCGTATCTTGCTGGCCCATGCATCTCAAATCCATGTTTAGCCCATGGCCAAATTAAGAGAAGTTAACCTAGTATAGTCTTCAAGCCCTCATCTTCTTTTCCAACCACCAACCTCTCCTAATTCCATTGCTGAGTGGTTGTTCAGAATACATTTCTTAGAATGAACTTAAAATCTTTCTTCCTCTGCTCTCTATCCTAGTACTGCCTTCTAGACCAATATGGAACAAATATATTCTTTTTTCCTCATAGTATTTTTCAATATTTCAAGACACAGCAAGTTGAATTCTTTAAAATTAAAGAATGTGTGAAACTTTTATTCACTGATCCTTGTAATCAGGGATATACTCCGAGTTGAGCTACAGTATACACAGGTTGCACTCAAATCCAAATTCAAACACCTCAGTTACTTTGACTGCAAAATGAGTATAATGACATCACCAAACTCTCAGGTTTGTTGTGAGAACTAAATGAGATAATATTGGTAAAGTATTCTGCTAATATATACCAGAATTTATATTAATACTTATTCCCTTTTCTTCCATTCTTAGCCTAGCTCAAGTTTTTATAGAAACCCATATAAAATTTAGCACAACTCAGCGATTATATGGGTATTCTTATCCTTCACTCTAGAAGCAGTCTAGAAACCCAGAAGTTCTGAATTCAGGTCCTGCCTCTGCTACACACTGGCTATGCAGTCTTAGGTGGGTCACTTAAACTCTCTGCAATCATTAATCATATTTCACAGATGCTGAAGAACAAGACCAAAAGTACCAAAGTTACCCAAAACAAGCCGTTGACTTAAGATAGAAAAGAATGTTAGACAATTTTAGGAATTGAGAAATTAAGGAAGTTGAAGACCCTTCGTGCTACTCACCAAATAATAAAAATTACATCTCATCTAAATTGACAAGGCATTAATTAGATTTTGTGTCACTAATCTAAATTTAAATGGCATACAGAGAAGGGAATAAACATTTATTAGGCATCTACTCTTTGCCAAGCATTGCACTAAATAGTTTAAAAATATTATCTCAGTTGATCCTTACAAAAATCTTATGAGATGATATCAATTTTATAATTAAGGAAACTGAGGCAGAGAAAGGTTAAGTCACTTGCCCATCTGGTAAGCATCTGAGGCCAGATTTGAACTTGGGTTTTTGAGGCCCAACAGTTTACATTCTGCATCACCTAGTTGCAATATTCCCTAAACTATGTTAGATTATAGAAACAAGAAATTCCCAACTCTTTTCTTAGGGCCTAGGGCTTAGCATCTTTCTTTCCAATGTACAGCTGTTCATCAGAACTAAAGAATAAGACAGCTGGGGCCTTTCCCCAGGGCATCAAATTTAGAGGGCAGTGAGAGCAGTTGAAGTTCTTTAGCAGCAGAAAAGCAATGGAATTCAGTACCTAGTTAGCAAGAAAAATAATCAAAAATAGTGAGCTTCTAGGCAAAGGCTCACCTGTACCTCTGCTGGTGAGAATCTCCTCACATCAGTATTCTTGGGTCTCTCTCTCCTCCCATCCCAGCCCCAACTCATCTGAGAATATTTCTTCATTCATGGGCATGATTTATGGTACCTGCCTCAGGCACAAAACCGTCAGGATATAGGTCTTCAAGATAATGTTGAATTTTACCTTTCTGTCTTGTCAGGAAATATTTGTTCCAAATGTTCCAAATTATCTCCCACCAAATTCTGTTTTCTTTATTCTTCCACTTTTTCTTTCCTTTTTACACCTCTTCTTTTTCCCCTGAGTTTGGAGTCAGGAATACCTGAGTTCAAACTTTCTCTCAGATATTTATTAGCTATATGACCCTCGTCAAGTCTTTTAATGACTTCCTGTCTCAGTTTCCTCATCTCATCTGTAAAATAAAAATATTAACAACATCAAACTCCCGGGGTTACTGTGAGGATAAAATGAGATAAAATATGAAAAGCACTTTACAAACCTTCAAACACTGTCTAAATGTTATTATTTTCATTAACATTCCTCAATATTATTCCTGCTGCCTCATTAGCTATGGTATCTCTTCCCTATGACTATACCATAGCATGGAGTTCAGGGGATATTTACTAAAAACCTAGTTACAACAGTCTAGATACAGAGACCTTTCTACCTACCATACTACCTACCATACTATATTCTTTGGGGTCTCTGGTTCATATATTCTATCCCACCCCACCCCAGACAAAAGCACAAGTTTTAGTGACTTATTGGGGTCTCATTTCTTTTCCTTAGAACTGTTGAGTAGAGACCTCCAACTGGGATGCAATTTTCCTAGAATTTATACCTTCCAAAAGACTTAATCAGGAAAGAAACATCCCTAATCTCAATAATATTTTGTCCATGCATGTTTTCTGGGGGGTAAAGTGTCACTCATTCTACTTGAGGTTTATATCATTGCCATTTCCAGATATAATTCCCACATATGGTGAGTTTTCCCTTGTACTAAAAAAAAGCAAAAAACAAAAAACAGAGTGATTGTCCTAACTACAACATCCAAAGATGCACAACACTTATCATCTTGATTTCTCCTACCTCTCTATGGAAAGGAAAAAGGTACATATCTTTCATTCTTTTCTAGGATAAGGATTAATCTTTTATAATTACTGTGTTCAGCTTTGTTTCAGTATTATTGGAATTTTAAATCTGTGTAGACTTTTTCTAGTTCTATGTTTTTCCCTCTGCATTAGTTGATAGGTATTCTGAAATATACTCCATTACATCGTTTCTTCTCATATTCTTCCAAATTCCTTATATTCCTTATATAGCCCTTTCTTAAAGCATACTAACATTGTTATACAAATACAACATAATTCTTCCAGCATTCCCCAATCTACATAAATTTCTCTTAATATACATTGTCAAGATGGAAAATTCCCAACATTTAAACCACGAAGAAAGTGGTTTTTCAGTCCTTTCCTAGAAAATACCAAACGAAGTGATGATAAATGTTAATCAACATTAAGGCACACCTTTGTTTATCAAAGTGTTTTAGTACCTTTTTTAATGAGGGCCCTCACTCCTTATCAAAATATATCTCTGCTGACAACACCGTGACTGACATATGGCAGCTATTTTGTAAATCACAATTTGGGAAACTTTAAGGAAAAATTAAAAAAAAAAAAAAAACAGACATAAAGATGCTTGTGAAATTCAGTAGTTGGCTGCCCCCTGCTGATATCAATGTAGTGAATGTAAATAGTAGACTTATGAAGTTTCAGCATCATTCATCTGATTCCAGAAATTTTTAACCTGGAAATCTAAAGGAAAATTTATATCAATTATTTCCCTATGAAGCATAATAGATACATTAATTAAACAATTAAATAATGTATACTGAGCACTGAACTAGATGTTAGGGATTCCAAAATTTATATAATACAAAGATTTTGACTTCATAAAACTTATGATCTAATAAGGAGACAAAACAGAAATGCTGATAACCATAATAATCATCATTATCAAACATAATTGAGAAATAGAAAAATATGTATATATGTGTATGTGCATGCATACAAATAAGCATGTATATATGGATTTACATACATGCATATATATGTGTATATATATATATGTGCACATATTTTGTGCAGTCCCTGAGAGAAGGCATTTCACTAAAGTGATCAAGGGAGGCATTGTGAAGAAAATGTTATTTGAATTTGACATTAAAAAATAATTGGGGGGCAATTAGGTGGCACAATAGATAGAGCACCAGCCCTGAGTTCAAATTTGGTTTTAGATACTAACACTTCCTGGCTGTGTGACCCTGGGCAAGTCACTTAACCCCAATTGCCTCAGAAAAATGACAATAATAATTAATAATAATTAGGATGAAAGGATTCTAGAAAGATGGCAGAGTAGGTCAGAAAATTCCAAGCTTTCATATTTCCTCCACAAACAAAATAAAATTGCACTTCAGAGTGAATATAGAACAATAAAAAACAACTAAGGGTTGAGGCAGAACAGGGTCATATTGGTACAACCCTAGAAGACCTGAAGAAAGACCTTAAGACCAAGCTTTAATTAATATGAAAGGTAAAAACACATGCAGGGTACTTCTGGAAAAACAGCAAGTAGGAAGCCTTGCAAGAAGCTGGGTTCCAAAGGAGCCTTAGACTGAAACACAGGAACTTTTACCTCCAGAGAGTTAGCATTCTGCATCTGGGAAGACTGAGGGAATCTCAGCTGAGAAGAAACACCAGGCCCAATTAAGGAATAGAACTAAAATAGAAGAGAACCAAATAATAAATTAAATTAAATTGTATTATATATTAAATATCAAATTATATTCAGTCTAATAATAAATTATTACCTATTAAATGATAAATTAAAAATAATAAATTGAAATGAAGCAAAGAAAAAATGGATAGTCATTAATATAATCTCTTATTATTATAAATGCTTAAAATGGAAATTTATTGTTACTTATATTGAATTCTCCTGATATTCTTCTGAGAACATGACAATTTTTAAAATTTTCCTTTTTCTTTCTTTTTCTATTTTATTTTTCTTATTTATTATTTAGTTTTAAATAAATAAGTATTTTTAAAAGAATAATTGGGGATTCAATAAGTTTAGAAGGAAAACAAAATTCTTTTAGGCACAGAAAACAGTTTAAATAACCATAGAGGCAAGAAAGTACTCAGCATCAGAGTATAATGTGCATTTGCATTGTCTGAAAAAAGTATATGCATTTATATATGTAGACATAGATATGGATATAGATCTAGATATAGATATGTGGTAGGGAGTGATATGAGATAATGTTGATAAAGTAGGCTAGCACCAGAGTATGAAGGGCGCAAATGCCATGCAGGGATGGCTAAATTTTGTTCTCAGAACAATAGGGACCTCAAAGATCTTTGAGCAGAAGAGAAACAAGATGAGCTATTTATAAGAAAGATTATCCTGATAATGCTATTAGGGCAAAGTAGAATGGGAAGAGAATCTTAGGAGAGTATTGTAATAGGGTAGGAAGTTGATAATGAGAAGATATTATAGGGGCAGCTAGGGAGTGCAGTGGATAGAGTGTGGAGCCTAAAATCATGCAGACATATTTCTAAAATCTATCTGGCTTCAGACTCTTTTTAGCTGTGGAAACCTGACCAAATCACTTAAACCTGTTCGATTCCTTCATATGCCTCCAGCAATCTGAGTAAAAGAATTCATCTCTACACATCTCACTGGTTGGTTTTCCTTAATGAAAAGTTTCAAGTATAGTAAAAGGATTACTTCCTAAATGCAAGATCTTGCTTAGACTAGATTCTATTTGTAAGGTCTCCTACTTGGGTAGAGTCCCACCTGAGATTGAAAAGTATGTACCCCAAAGATTTGGGCAATCTCATCCATCAGCAATGTTCTGCAGAAGATGGCTGAATACCCTACAAGGGATTGATTTCTGAATGAGGAAATATAAAAGGGAAAATCCTAATCTTAATTAATAATTGGTTATTAGCACAAGAGACATATAATCATTTCTCTCAAAAGTGTACAAAAACCCTTACAATTATTATCTCCCTTTATCCTTGCAACAATCTCGTTGTAAAGTTGAGGAAACAGGAAAACAGAAGTCAAGTGACTTGCATAGGATCACACAATCCGTGTCTATGGCTCCTCCTAGTGGAGAACTTCATTTTTCCCATAGATGAAACTGGATAAATCTAATCAAAATAATAAACAAGAAAGAAGTTTAAGGAAATAAATGAAATTCTAGAAAAGTTAACTGTGTTAGATATCTGAAGAAAATTGAATGCAGAATCATATTCAGGAAAACAGAAATACTAAATGCATCCATTTCAGATCACAATGCAATAAAAATTACATTCAAGAATGGGCAATGGGGAGAGAAAATAAAAATAAATTGGGAAATGAAATGGATCCAAGAACAATCATAAAAACAATCAATGATTTCATGAAATAAAATGATGAGACAACATACAAAATTTATAGAATACAACCAAAGTGGTACTATGGGGAAATTGTATATCTTTATTTGCTTACATCAATAAAATAGAGAAAAAGCAGATCAATGTATGGGATGTGCAATTAAAAGAAATAGAAAAAGAACAAATTAGAAATCCCCAATTAAACACCAAACTGAAAATCTTGGAAATCAAAAAAAAAGATTAATAAAATTGAAAGTAAGGCAAGCACTGAACTAATAAATAAAACTAGAAGCTATTTTTATGGGGGAAAAACAATAAAGTAGGTAAAGTATTGGTTAATTTTATTTTTTTAAAAATGAAAGAAAAAAAACCAAATTACTAGTTTCAAAAATGAAAGGGTGAATTTATGACTTTTGAACAGGAAATTAATATATTTATTAGGAGATATTTTGCCCAATTATATGCCAATAAATTTGACCATATAAATTAAATGTGTGGATATGTAAAGTATATATTGTATATTAACAAAAGAATTATAGAGTAACAGAAAATTTAAATACTTAACTCACATTTAATATAGTAAATTAATATAGTAAAAAAAACCATCATTGAACTCTCTAAGAAAAAATTCCCATGACCAAATGGATTCACAAGAAAATTCTACCAAATATTTAAACAACAACCAATCTCACTACTATATAAATCATTTGGAAAAATAGATGAAGAAGTCTTACCAAATTCCTTTTATGACAAAAATATGGTACTGATACCTAACCAGAAGAAACCAAAACAGAGAAAGAAAAGTATAGCTCAATTAATGAATATTAATGCAAACATTTTAAATAAAATACTAACAAAGAAATTATTGCAATATATCCTATATTATGACCAGGTAGGATTTAGACCAGGAAAACAGAGTTGATTAAATATTAGGAAAACTATCAGCATAACTGACCACATCAATAACAAAACTAACAGAAATCATGTGATTATCTCAATAGATACACACAAAAACTCTTGACAAAATACAAAATGCATTCACATTAAAAACACTAGAGAGAATAGGAATGGAGCTTTCCTTAAAATTATAAGTAATATTGGGGCAGCTAGGTGGCGCAGTGGATAGAGCACCAGCCCTGAAGTCAGGAGGACCTGAGTTCAAATTTGGTCTCAGACACGTAACAGCTGTGTGACCCTGGGCAAGTCACTTAACCCCAATTGCCTAAGCAAAAAAAAAAAAAATATATAAGTAATATTTATCTAAAAACCATCAGAAAACATCATCTGTAATGGGGAGAAGCTAGAGACCTTCCCAGTACAATAAGGGATGAAACAAGGATATCTGTTATCATGGCTATAACTTAATATTGTACTAGAAATTTTAGCTATCACAAAAAAAGAAAAAGAAATTAAAAGAATAAAATAGGCAATGAGGCAATAAAATTATCACTTTTTGCAGATAATATGATGTCATACTAAAAAATTCTAGAAAGTTGATTTGAAAAACTACTTGAAATTATTAAAAATTATAGCCAAGTTGCAAGATAAAAAATAAGTCGACATAAAGTCATCAGTATTTCTATATATTATCAACAAAGTGCAGCAGCAAGAGATAGAGAAATTCCATTTAAAATTACACAATTTTAGGCAATATAATTACAATTATAGACAGTATAAAATACTTTGGAGTCCACCTGCCAAGACAAACTCAGGAACTATCTGAACACAATTATAAAACATTTTTCAACACAAATAAAGTCAGATCTAAACAAATCTAAAAATCTTAATCAATTATGGGAAAGCTAAGCCAATATAAAAATGACAATTCTACCTAAGTTAATCTATTTGTTCAGTGCTATCCCAATCAAACTACCAAAAATTATGTTACAAGGCTAGGAAAAAAAATAACAAAGTTCATCTGGAAGAACAAAAGTTCAAAGGAATTGATGAAAAATTTCAAAAGAAAGTGATCTAGTTCTATCAGATGCCAAATTGTATTATAAAGTAGTTACCATCAAAACACTTAGGAACTGGCTAAGAAATAGAGTGATAGATCAATGGAATAGATTAGGTACAAATTATATTATAGTAAATGACCATAGTAATCTAGTAGATGACAAACCCAAAGATCCAAGCTTTGGGAACAAAAACACATTATTTGACAAAAAACTTTTGTAAAAACTGGAAAACTGTATGGCAAAAACTAGGTATAGACCAATATCTTATACTGTATGCCAAAATAAGGTCAAAATGGGTACATGATATACACATAAAGGATGATACCATAAGCAAATTAAGAGAGAATGGAATAGTTTATCTGAATAAGAACTTAAAATCAAAGAAGGTATAGAGAACATCACAAAATGTAAAATAAATAATTTTTATTATATTCAATTAAAAAGTTTTTACACAAAATCAATGCAATTAAAACTATAAGGAAAGTAGAAAACTGGGGGGAGGGGGATTTTTGCAACAAGTATCTCAGATAAAGACCTCATTTCTCAAATATATAGAGAACTGAGTCAAATTTATAAAAATACAAGTCATTCCCCAAATAATTAATAGTCAAAAGATATGAACAGTTAGTTTTCAGACAAAGAAATCACAGCTATCTATAGTCATATTTTTAAAAGTACTCTAGATTATTATTTATCAGAGAAATGCTTAAATTAAAACAACTCTGAGGTACATCTCAAACCTATTAGAGTGGCTAATATGACAAAAATTGAAAATTTGGGATATTGAAGAGGATGTGAAAAAACTGGGACACTAATATGCTGTTGATGGAATTGTGAACTGATCCAACCATTCTGGAGCCAACCATTTATAGCCATTCTGGGCTATAAAACTGTGTATATCCTTTGATCCAGCAATACCATCACTAGGTCTATATCCCAAAGACATGCCCCAAAAGGGAAAAAGACCTATTTGTACCAAATATTTATAGAAGCTTTCCATCAGTTGGGGAATAACTAAACAAACTGTGTCATATGATTCTAATGGAATATTTGGGAGCTGTAAGAAATGACAAGCAGAATAATTTCAGGAAAAACCTGGAAAGATGACTATGAACTGATGTTCTGTAAAATGAACAGAACCAGAAAAAAACATCATACAAAGTAACTGAACAGTTCTATAAAAATCTGTGAATGATTTAGCTATTCTCAAGCAATACAATAATCCAATCCCAAAGGACTAATGATGAAGCATACTATTTTCCTCCAGAGAAAAAAATTGATATTGATTGAATACAGATTGCAGCATACTATTTTTCCCTTTCTTTCACTTTGTTTTCTTTTATTTGAAACTCCTTGTACAAAATGACTAATATGGAAATGTTTTCACATAATTGCATATGTATAACCTACATCTGATTACTTACCATTTCAGGGAGGGGAAAGAGGATGAGAGAAAAGAGGAATAGAATTTAGAACTCAAAACTAAATAAAAATGTTAAAAACTGAAAATAAAAGAAATATACATTTGAAAGCTATACTAAAAGATGGGTTGAAGTGGGAAGAGACTGGAGGCAAAGGAAACCAATTAGAAGGTTATTGCAGCAGTCAAGGTTGAAAGATGATGAAGGCTTAAAATCAGTATGAATGAAGATAAAGTACAAATATGAGCTACATTATGGAGTTAGAATCAAATACTGACAGCTATTTGGGTATAAAGCTTAAAATGACTTCAGGTCATAAACCTAGTAAACAGGGGGGAAAGGGTTATTCCCTTTCTAGGAAGAGAAGAGAAGGGATATTTGTCTACTTCCTACTACCTACAAAGTACTGTGCTTTACAAATATTATCTCATCTGATGCTCAGAACATCTCTAGGAGGTATATGCTGTTAAAAATCCCTATTTTGCAATTGAGAAAACTGAAACACCCAGAACTCAAGTGTTGCCTTGGATATTCTTGCCTAGAGTCAGCTGATATCTGAAGTTGTATTTGAAATCAGGTCTTCCTGAGTCCAGGCCCATGGCTCTGAAACTATACCACCTAGTTGCTTTACTTTAGGAAAATGGAAGAGTTTTTTGGGAGAAAGCATGAATTCTGTCTTTGAATATGCTATGTGTAGTGATATACTCTGAAGATTGCACTGAAATTATTAGACAGTTTTAGAGTTACAAAAGACTATTAAACATTTTCACTCAAATACCTGCCCAAATATTATGTTAGTGTAACATTTGAGAATACTGTTCAGTAAGTATAGTGTTCAGCAATAGGAAGGGAAGGAAAAATACCTAAAATAGCTACTTTCTTCATGCCCCAAAAGGCTCCCAAAGTAAGCTCTGAATATAATACTATCTTAAACATTCCCATTGATATGATTCAATGAGTCAAGTTTTAACTTTGACAACTTCTACATTTCAACAATGTCCCCATTACATCAAACAACTCAGCAATCACTGGTATTCCTTGAAACTCTAAAACATAATTTCAAGCTTTAAAAAAGACAAGAGAAACCTCCCCCTCAACCTCCTGCAAAACTTTTTAGAAAGAGATTTCTGTATTAGTGATTCACAAGAAAATCCAGTTTCACAAAGTTCCCCCAAAATAAATGATATATGCAACACAGATGGTGTAGTTTAGTATTCCAGTCTAACTGACTGGCATTACTACTGTGATAAAATATGGCATGCAATAAAAGCTCTCTGTGGTGAGCACAGAATGTACAGAGAACATTTGATTGCTTCAAAATGCTGCATTATGCAGGGTTTCATCAATACGAACCAGTTATTCAAAGGATATTTAGCAATCCACACAAAAAAAACCAAAGTGGATGAAATTATTGAAGGTCATATATTGCCCAGATTATGACATGCAGTTGGATGATAGGTAATTTGTTATACATCATTATGCATTAAAACATATATGTATATTATTGAAAATTATAATAGCTGTAAAATATAGCTATTTGTACATGTGTATATACATGTATAAATATTCATGTATATGTATAGATGTGTATAGGATAACAGATATATATTTGTATACATATATATGTTTATATTACACTAAGACTTTTGGGAAAGCCTATATATTCAGTCATTGTTGGATAATTATTAATCCTAGAACTAATTAAGAGGAGAGACAGAGCTAGATCACAATCACATTTGTTAAACTTTCAATGAAACTCTTCACCATCAAAAAAAATGTCCATCTTTTTATTGTAAATATTTTTAAATGCTTTAAACTTATAAATTTGGCTAATAATCCCAGAATATCCAGTATTGCAAGTGACCTCCCTGTGAAAATTTTCTCAGTCTCTATCAGTAACTCTATCAGTTACTACACAGTACTTGCCACCTAGAAATACAACCCCCCTTTTCTGGGACTCACCTTTCTCCTGACTATCACCTTCCCTCTCAACTTTCTTTGAAATTGTCAATAGTATCAACTAAGTCACTAGGACTGAGTCAAAGTTATCTGGGGAACAAACAACCTCCTTTCTCACTTAAACTGCACCCACCCAGGACTTCTAAATACCCTTCTTTCCCATTTCTATATCGCTGCCACCTATTCAACTCAACTGAACTTGTCCCAGGTACCAAAATTCCTAGTTAGGTCTTTGGTTATTAATTTGGTAATTAATAAAAAGGTCAGAATAATTAGTTCAAAGGATCATAAAGATTACTTGATCCAATCTCAACTGTGCCCTCACTGAAATAAGGCAGTCCTTCTACTCATCCCTAATATATTCTCTATCTGAATCTCTATTATAGCTATTCCAAATATTGTTACTGAAAAAAAAACAATTCTCCAAGAGTTCCTTCTCCTTTTAATCATTATCTCTTTGCAGATAATTCCCAGATCTATATATCAATACCTTGTCTGTCTCCTGCATGTAAGTGATATATATATATATATATGTAAAATATGTATACATATATATACATATATATAGCACTATGTTAAATATCTTGAAATGGAGATCTCATAGGTATCACAAATTCAATATTTCTAAAGCAGAACTAATTTTTCCCTCTAAACTCTTTCCTCTTCCTAATTTGACTATTACTATTAGAATTCAGGTTCACTACTCACTCAATCAGTGGCCAAATTTTGTAAAATCTTTCTTTACAACAATTCTCATGTATACCCTCTTCTCTCCACTTAGAGAGCCGCCAATTTAGTCCAACCCCTCATTCCCTCTCGCTGGATTATTTCAAGAGTCTTCTAATGGAACTCCCTGCCTCAGGTCCCTTTTTCCAGGTCTTGGCACAGTGCCTAGAATATAATAAGCATTTAATAAATACTTGTTGATTGATTGATTAACTTCTTTGATTGTTTCCTCTTCTGTAAATTTGGGAGGAGTGAAAGAAGGCAAGGACAGCAGAAGGCAAACTAGTCATCCAAGGTTTCTTCCAGCTCTGAAATTTAAGTTATTTGACTTGCTTTAAAATAGGCTGAATTAAATTGGAAGTTAGTGGGTAGAATTAAGGTCACCCAAAGAAAAAGATTATTATATTTCCTTGAGCCCTGCACCAAGCACAATCTGAGTGTTTCCATCATCTGGATATGTTCTTACAGCACTAGCCACCATAGATTTGAGAGAAGGATGTTCCATCATCACAGCAGGCAGCAGCAATTTGTCATCAGCTCCTCTGACAAAATCCCCCAAGTTTCTCTTGCAACTCAAGGACCAATCCAAGGGCATCTCCTTGGTTGAATGGACTCCTTTTTCCCCCTGGATATGCAAGCACTCTATAGTCTCCTCAAATGTCACAGAACTGAATTGGTCCTTAATAAAAATAAATAAAGTCTGTCCAGAGGCAAAAATAGATCAGGGGTCACTTTGGATTAGGTGTATAACTGACATATAATCGCCTTAACTTTATCTTTCACCTGGGAGAAGAGCAAGACAGAGACACTTTTGAAAAGATCCATTAAAGGCTTCTGGGAATCTTTGAAGTTTGAGAAAAGACAGTAGTAGCCCAAGCCAAGATTTCTAAGAGCAGTTCTTTGTCTGAGACACTTTCCTTTAGTAAAAGCTGTCTTTAAAAAAAACACCTTTTGATGAAAGGAAGGGGAAAAACCTCATACACACAAATTTGTAACCCTCTTGCCTCATTTCTTCTTTCAAAAGTGAAAAGCTAGGAGATGGTTAGAATAAGATTCAAGGGAAAGCCAAATATCCTGAATTGTCAAGATTTTGTTAGTCTTCCTTCATCTCACCTCAGATTTTATTTAACATTTTGTTTTTTAACTCTCTACTGCTTTAATTAACTGGGTAGTCAGGTGGCACGGAGGATAGGGAGCTGGCCTGAAAATCAGGAAAACTCACCTTCCTTCATTCAAATCTGTCATTAGACTGTTACTAGCTGTGTGACCCTGAGCAAGTCACTTAAATCCATTTGCCTCAGTTTCCTCATCTATAAAATGAGCTGGGGAAGGAAGTGATAAATCACTCCAGTATCACAGTCAGGAAAACTTCAAACAGGGTCATGAAGAGTTAGTCACAACTGAAATGACTGAACAACAGATGCTCTGATTGTATCATATTGTGTATTATAGCTATTTATATTTGTCTTATCTTCTAACTCAACTAATGGACTCTTATCTAATTATTATATCTACTGTGATACCTAGCATCAGTAATTCACTTTAATAAGTGTTCAAATGCTTTTTGACAGATTTGGTCAAGGCATTTTAGTGCATTCATAATGTCATTTATTTGAGTGACTGACTAACTGCCTACCTACAACAACAGTATATCACTGTTTACTTGTGTTCTTAACTAGCATACTTTACTATTGTCATTTTTTAATCTTCTGACCTGTTCCTATTCATGAACTCTTCCAATTCAAGTTCTTTCCTTTTTATTTTAATTGTATTTATTTATTTAACATTTTCCCCAGGTACATTTAAGACAATTTTTTTATTTAAAAAAAAAAAACATTGAGTTCCAAATTCTCTTCCTTATCCCCATCCCAGCCCCCATTAAGAAACCACATATGAAGTTATGCAATACATTTCCATAAAAGTCATTAAAGAAAAGATAGATCTCTCATCCTAATTAAAAAACTCTCAAGAAAATAAAGTTAAAGAGAGAGAGAGATTATGGTTCAATCTGTATTCAGACACAATCAGTTTTTTCTCAGGGTCTGGATAGGATTCTTTATCACAAGTCCTTCAGAGTAGTCATGGATCATTGTATTGTTGAAAATAGCAAAGTCAATTACAGCTGATCATCCCAGACCATTGCTATTATTGTATACAGTACATTTCACTTTGCTTGAATTCATGGTGGATTTTCCAATTTTTTTCCAATAGCATTCCATTCATCATTTCCCATAGAACAACAATATTCCATGACAGTCATATACCACAATTTATTCCAACCATCCCCAATTGATGGTCATACCTCAAGCTCTTCTTTCCAAGGAAGGTAACTAGTCTAAAAGATTAGTCTTCATGGGAAACACTCAAGTGGCATGATACAATAAGCTCTTGGATACCCCCAAAATATTCTCCTATGTACCTAGGATTAATGATGTTTAAAATTACCCAGTTAGAACTTCATCCCTTTATTTTAAGACTTGGCTTCCTAGTAATACGTTAAACTCCCTGAAATAGATGATGCACCAATTTGTTAACAGTTATATGTAGCTTAGTGTGAATGAGTTTCTAGTACATTTCTTAAAGAAGAAAGGGGAAAAAACAAAACTTCTAGATTTGGGAACATGTGTATATGGAGCACTGCAGAAAGGAGAGCACAATTGTAAACAAACTTTACCTATTTCATAATTTCTCCAAGAACCTGTTGATTGTTACAGAAAGAAATAATTAAATGAACTAAGAGCCACAGAATATTTTTCCCAGTTTTTGAGATCATCAAAACTTCTATTGACCATGTTTAATGGTTTTCAATGATTTGTGTTTGTTTTAGCCTGTGGCCAAGTTTTGTTCTTTGTTTTTTGTTATTGTTTTTTGTTTTGTTTTGTTTTGTTTTGCTTTGTTTTGTTTTGTTTGTTTTTTGCTGAAATTCATGGGAGTTGTTGGAAGCCAGAATGTTCCTATGATCATCTGTTACTACTGTTGATTACTTTTCCCTCAATAATGAAATCAGGGAAATCACAAGAACAGAAGAAGCTGCCAGAGTGGAGAAGGTAAAAACAGGGAAGACCGGGAGGGAAGGAAGTGATCAATAGGTATGAAGAATCATTTAGGAGTTTAGAAGGAACAAGGGAATTCCTATCCCCAGAATAGAGGTATTATTATCACCAGAGTTACTAAGCAGGGCTAGTTATACACAGAAGAGAAGAAAGTGATGGTTTTCACAATGTGAGTTGAAGTGCATCACCTTCCCTTTCAAATATCTCCTCTCTTCCAACCATGAACTGAAATTCCCAACATTAACTATTTTTTGACTAGCTAACAAAATTGAAGGCATTCAAGTCCACAAGCATTTATTAATTGCTTACTCTGTACAAGGTACACAACTGGGCACTGGGTAAATATAAAAGCAAGAAACAAAACTAATCCTACCTTTGGGGAATTTATGTTCTACCAGATCATGTCCAAAGAATAACTGTTGAAATATATCTTTTTCCTGGAATGAGTGAAAGAGCTCTGAAAATTACTCTAAGCCATCTTCTATTAATATAGATAAGTTTATTTTATTAGCTAATTATCACATTCAATGGAATAAAGAGATCATCTTAAAGGTAACAAGACGGTTAATTGATTAGTTTAAATGAAGAAGCATTATGGCAGTAATGATAGAAAAGATGGAAAAGAAAATATCATCTGGTTTACCCTCCTCATTTTACAGATGAAGAAATTGAGGTCCAGAGAACCTAAATAATTTTCTCAAAGTCACATGATACATAATACAGATGGTATTTGAAGTAGGGTTTATTGCTCTATAATATTCTGCATTTATGGGGATTAAGTGATTTCTCAAGTTTCTTCAAGCCTTCTAAATTTATGACTAGGAGTAAGATAAGAAAAAGAAAGTTCATAAAGAAGTCTTATTTTCTCAAGATAAAATAAATGATACAAGAATCTCCCTCTGAAGGAAATATGCTTCAATAATTTTATTCCAAAGACCCAAAATGACTATCATTAATTAAGGAACATAAATCTCCCAAGGCATTTTAGAATTTCTGCTGTCTCTGTTATATTTCAGTAGCTTGAAGAAAACCTGATTTAAAGGAATCGGTGTAGCCCCTTATCAGTGATTAAAAAAAAAATAAGATTTCAGGGAACCCTAGGTTATTTTAATACAATAGGTATTCAAGTAAAAAAAAAGAAACGTGAAATTAGAAAGTAGAATATAACATTCTTGGGCTACAAAATTAATGGTATTTATGCCCTTCAAGGTAAGATAGTCTCACTCCATGATGGCCTCACTTCAAAAATAAATAATAAGCTTCAAGCCTTCCTGACATAGCTCAATTTCTATTTTTTTTCTTCTGTGAGAGGTCACATCACATAGTAGATAGATAGTTTGGCTTGGGAGTTAGGAATATTGGATGCAAGCATTATCTCTTCCTGCTTATATTTATATTCTCATTGCTTTAAAAAGTGCTTTGAACATAGTCATAGCCTAACAAATACTTCTTAACTTGCCTTGCCTTCACTAGAATACTAACTGTGACCATTAACAAATCATTTATCCTCTGTCTCAGGAAATTCTCTAATACAATAAATTGCAGAGCAGTTCAATCTGCATTACTAAACGGAATTTCATAGAAGTTCCCAACAGTAATAAAATCACAGATCTAGTCCTTTCCCTCTTCCAACCCATTTTACCCATCCCTTTCCTCACCCTCTGAAAAATCCAAAGGAACCAACTATGAGTAAATAAGTCCTAGCTCAAATAACTGCAATGCAGAGAGATCCATTTTTAAACATTTTAATTAGTATTTTTCCCTAGTTACACATTAAGAAAAAATTTAATTCATTTTTACAAGAATTTGAGTTCCAAATTTTTCTGCCTTCCCTCTTCCAAAGAGTGTAGGCATTATGTAAAATATTTCTATATCAGTCACAACTGTAAAAGAAGAAACATATCAAAAACATGAGAAAGAGTAAAGTGAATGAAAAAAACTATGCTTCAATCTGCATCCAGAATCAATCACTTCTTTATCTGGATATTGAAAGCATTTTCTTTTATGGGACTTTGTGCTTATTTTGGATCATTGTGTTCCTAAGAAGAGCTGAGTTCTTCACAGTTGATCATCACTCAATGTTGCTGATACCGTATGTGCATGCAATGCTTTCCTAGTTCTGTTCATTTTAGTTTGCATCAGTTCATACAAGTGTTTCCAAGTTTTTCTGAAATCTGCCCATTCCTCATTTCTTACTGCACAGTAGTATTCATATACCACATCCTATTCAGACATTCCCCAATGGATGAGTATCCCCTCAATTTTTAATATTTTCCCACCATACAAAAGACTACTATAAACATTTTTGCCCATGTGGGTCATTTTCCCATTTTTATGACCTCTTTGGGCTACAAAATGATATTTCTTGATAAAAGACTATGCACAATTTGACTGTCCTTTGGGCGTAGTTCCAAAATGCTCTCCAGAATAATTGGATCAGTTCACAACTTCACCAACAATGCAGTTTCCCAATTTTCTTTTATCTTTTCCAATATTTATAACTTTCCATTTTTATTATATTAACCAATCTGATAGTTGTTAGGTAATATTTCAGAGTTGTTTAAATTTTCCTTTTGCTACTCTAAAGTGATTTAGGATACTTTTTCATATGCTCTAGATGGCTTTGATTTCTTCATCTAAAAAGTACCTCTTCATATTCTTTGACCATTTATCATTTAGGAAATGACTTATATTCATTCTAAATTTGACTCAGTTCTCTATGTATTTGACAAATATAGCCTTTATCAGAGGCACTTGCTATAAAGCATGTTTCTCATCCTTCTACTTTCCTTCTAATCTTGGTTGCATTGGTTTTGTTTGTACAAAAACTCTTTATTTAATATAAACAAAAGTATCTATTTTGTACTTCATATTGTTCTCTGTCTCTAGTTTAGTCATGAATTCTTCACTTCATCTTAGATCTAACAGGAAAATTATTCCTTATTCTTCTAATTTGAAAATGGTATAACCCTTTGTGTCTAAATCATGCTGTACTTCTGTCTGTGCTGTTTTCTCCCCGTAAATACTTTTGTTCTCTCTTTTTTAGTCCTTAGTAGTATTTTGAATTTTTTACCCAACCTTATATTCTATCATCCTTCCCCCTTCTCTTACCTTTTTTTCCTAGTGTTTTCTGTCCTCCCTTCCATCCTGCCCCTCCCTTTTCTTTCCTCTTTCTCCTCCTACTTCTTTATAGGGTTACATACATTTCTATACTCAACTGTATGATTAAGTTATTTCCTCATAGAATCAAAACTAATGAGATCAAGCTTCAGCCAATGCTTGTCCCTCTTCCCTTGTTTCCCTGGGTCTTTTGTGCCTCTTCATTTGATCCATTATACCTCCCTTTTCCTTTTTTCTAGTACTGGCCTTTTTCTACCCCTTAATGTTTTCCTTTTCTAAGTTATTGAGTCTCTCACATACTTCTCATTTCTTTTCTCATTTCTTCTTCTCCCTCTCTTATTTGCCTTTTTAAGTTTTTCATGATAACTTCCAAGAAGCCTCTTTGGGCTGCAGACCAATTCATATCCCTCTCTGAGATTTCATCTGTGGACATTTTGCCCTTCTCTGAGATTATATTTTGGTCATCCCTGTCACCATAGTAACTTTCTATGGTCAAAGTTCTTTTCTGTTTCTTGCTCATTTCCTTTTCTATTCTTTTGGTATTTCTCTTTTTTTACTTTCATGATCTAGCTTTGCTCCTGGGGTAAAGGGAGTGCTGTCCCAAGCTTCCTGTGCAGCTCTAAGTTTTGGCTTTGGGCACAGGGGATCCTTGTGTTTGCAGAAAGTAGCTTTATCTGCTCTTTCCAGGAAACTCCCTCATTTCTCAGAATTTGTCTTCTGAGCTGGGACTGAGGACTGCCCTAGTGCTCTCTACTGAGGCAGGACTGAGGGTCTCAGTGATTGAGACCCTCTCACTGGCTTTCCCTGATTATAGGATGGGCTAAACACCCCTTTCATCCTTGTGAGACTGACCTTTCTTCAAGTTTTTCCAGTCTATCTTGAGTTGGAGAGTGATTTCATTCTATCAGACTCTGTTCAGAAGCTTGGTTTCATGTGGCTTTTTGAGGGAAACTGTGAGATCTCAAGCAGCTTCCTGCTTCACTCACTCATCTTGGCTTCACCCCCAGAAGTAGTACCAAATAATTTTGATAATTACTGCTTTATAATATAGTTTAAGTCCTGGTACTGCTAGGTTACCTTCCTTTGTATTTTTTTTTTCATTAATTTCTTTGAGATTCTTGACCATTTGTTCTTCCAAATGAATTTTGTTGCTATTTTTCTAGCTCTATCATATTTGTTTTTGATAATTTGATTGGTATGGTACTGAATAAGTAAATTAGTTTAAGCAAAATTATAATTTTTATTATACTGGCTCAGCCTACTCATGAGCAATTGATTTTTTCCAATTGTTTAGATGTATCTTTGTGTGAAGATTTTTTAATAATTGTGTTCATAAAGTTCTTAAGTTTGTTTTGGTAAGCAGACTCCTAAGTATTTTATTTTGTTGACAATTGTTTTCAATGGAATTTCTCTTTCTAGCTCTGACTGTTAGACTTCATTGGTCATTTAAAGAAATGCTAGTGATTTGAGTTTATCTTATATCCTTCAACTTTTCTAAAGTTGTTCATTTTAAATAATTTTTAGTTGATGCTGTAGAATTATCTAAGTATACCATCATATCATCTGCAAAGAGTGACAGTTTTATTTCCTCATTGCCTATTCTAATTTCTTCTATTTTTGTTTCTTCTCTTATTGCCATTGCTAAAATTTCTAGTACTAAATTGAATAATAGCAATGATAATAGGTATTCTTGCTTCACCCCTTTTCTTTCTGAGAAGACGTCTAGTTTATCCCCATCACAGATAGCACTTGTTGATGGTTTTAGATTTTAAGATTTTTGAAAGATGATTTTAGGCTTTTCATTTTAAGAAACACTCTCTTTATTCCTGTGTTCTTTATTGTTTTTAATAGGAATGAGTGCTGTATTTTGTAAAAAGCTTTTTCAGTTTCTATTGAGATAATCATATGTTTTCTATTGGTTTTGTTATTGATTAGGTCAATTATGTTGATAGTTTGCCTAATATTGAACCAACTCAATTCCTAGTACCTTGTCCTAGCATAGGATATATTGCAATAATCTCTTTGCTAATATTTTATTTATTTTCTTCTTTCTTTTTTTAAAATGAAATTAACTAGAGGTTTTACCTATTTTATTGGTTTTTTACAAAGCCAACTCCTAGATTTATTAGCTCAATGGTTGATTTGTTTATTTTACTTTCAGTTTTATTAATCTTACCTTTGATTTTCAGTATTTTCCATTTGATTTTCAATTGGAGTTTTTGATTTGTTGTTTTTCAAGTCTTTTTAGTTTCATGCCCAATTCATTGATTTCTTCTATTTCCATTTTGTCAATGTATGAATTTAAAAAAATAAATTGTACCCTAAGTGCTACTTTTACTGCATCCCATAAATTTTGGTCTCCTTCCTGGTTCTGCTGTTCCAGGACCTGTCTCAAGCTATTATTTTATAATTTCTTAGAGGTAAATATGGGAAAGTTACAGGATTCATTGCTTACATCAGCATCTACATCTTACATCTCACTTCATGAAGTGAGAAAGTCATGGGGAGGTCATGGAGCAAAAATAAAGAGAAGAGCACTTGTTCTTCAGTACTATGGGGAAAGATCATACTGAGATGGCATATCTTATGCTATAAAAGATGACTTCTAGTTTTTTTTTTCATTTAATCTCTTTTATCATTAGATTTGATATTATCTAGCTCTTTCTTTTCCTCCGATTTTTCTAGTCTCAGTATATGAATATTGAATTATAGAAAATGAAGGAAAAGAAGATGAACAACAGATTGACAATTAAGAGATAACTGGTCTTTCTGCTACCTTTACTTGCTGCATTCAAAAGGTAAAATGTATAGTTCATCCACATGGGTGAACTGATCTGTTAAGAAAGGAAGGACTTTTTTCTCCTTTTTCTTCTTTGATCATAGTTCTAAGAAATTAACCAGAAGATCCTGTTTTCTGGAGGTGTAAAAGGACTAAAGTCTATTGATTATGGTGAAGGAGAAGATGACATGGTCAGACTTGAACTTTCACAAGATCATTTTAATAGCTGAGTACGATAGACTGGAATAAGGATAGACTTGTGACAAACAGACCAAGCAGCAGGCTATTGCTCTAATCCAGGGAACAAAATGATGCTGATTTGCACTAGAACAGTGGCAGTAGCAGTAGCAGAGGAGAGAGATTTTGGTTTCTATTCTGTTGTTTATCCTCCTCAGTTTCAAGTGCCAGAGAGACTTAAATTCCAATGGAACTCAGGTGGTCCAGCTGTGATGACCTTGCAACTAAGATTTCAAGTGAGGATAGAAGCACAGAGAAATCAGGGGATTTATGATTTGGTTGTGAGTTGGATTTTGGACTAAAGAGACTGAGGAGGTGGAGGAGGATTATACATGCCTCAAGTTGGAGTAAGTTTATATATTTGTGATAAAATTTTGAAATAAATATTCCTATGTAAAAGTTTTTTTAAAGGAGATTATTGGGAACTTTGGGAAAAGTAATCGCAGTTGAGTAATGAGGTCAGAAGCCAGATTATAGAGAATTAAGAAAAGAAAAGGAGAAAAGGAAATGAAAGCTTCAATTGTCGATGATTTTCTTAAGGAGTTTAGTCACAGAAAAGGAGAGGTAAAGAACTATAGCTAATAGAGATGGATGGTTCAGGTGAGGATTGTTTTGATATTAACAGAGATATAGACATGTTTGTAAGCAGTAGGCAAGTAAAATTTAAAGATAAGAACTGACAATGGTTTCATCCTATTAATCTTACCTTTTACAGGTGATCTTTTACGAGGACATGATTCAAGTCCAACTAGCTAAACATAATAGTATTTACAAAATAAATCATTTTAACTCTTCAACCATGAATTATCTAATTATTGTCTGAATTCTACAGTTAACACTGGCATTAACAAGAGAATTAAACCTTCTATTTCAGCATTCTTTATTCCATTTAAAATGTAATTTAATACTTATCATTTGCCCATTGTAACTTAATTTAAGATTATGATATAGGAATTACTGTGCCAATGTAGAAAAAGCAAATTATTACATTGAAAATAGGACAATTTCCCAAGCTCATCTTTTTTTTCAGTGAGTGAAAAGCAAATCTATGCTAATTGGGAGAATTAGAACTGGTTTTGGAAGAGGAAGGGATCACAGAGATCATAAAATTATGGAACTAGAACTGGAAGAGAC
Organism: Myrmecobius fasciatus; assembly: GCA_023553655.1. Classification (NCBI taxonomy): domain Eukaryota; kingdom Metazoa; phylum Chordata; class Mammalia; order Dasyuromorphia; family Myrmecobiidae; genus Myrmecobius; species Myrmecobius fasciatus. The sequence continues at coordinate 80,175 of JAJPUD010003533.1, forward strand.
CTTGGAGGCCATCTAGAGAGTTTTATAAAATGCTTAGGGCCATGCCTGGAAGATAGAAGGCACTATCTAAATACTGATTCCATTCCATTCTGTACCTTTCCCCAGCATTTTACAGGCGAGCACATTAAGACACAGAGGGATGGTACTTAAATTTGCCTTTTTCCTCTGACTGGAGACCTGGAGAACAGAGCAAAAAGCTCCTCCCAGAACCTCCTTTTATAAAGGCTTCTGAAAATCAAACTCTCATTTCCTCACCAACTGCTCTCCTTGGTTTTGATTACATCAACATTAAGGATGTGTCAGAGTCCAGACTTAAATCCAGTTTTTCCTGTTGAAGGCCAGCTCTATCCACTATACCCAACCTCACTTTTATATAGAACTTTAAAGTTTCCAAAGATCTTTATAGTTCCTCTGTAAAATAACAGACTAGTATTGATGATCTTTTATGTCCCTTAGGTCTCCCTCAGTGTCTCTTTTACCCTTTCAGCTCAAAATCAAATGTCTTTATTATACATTGATATAAGGTATAATATATTCAATGAAATACAGTGAAATGTGGATGTACATTGAAATCCCTGATTTCAATCTATATCCACATATACATTTCACACATAAACACACACACTATTAATAAGTCCAATTGTAAAATAGCAGCAATTTTTTTGGCCTATATCTGTAATTTCATTAATATGGTTAAGTTGCCTTCACTGTTGCAAAGCATCCCTTAATAGTCTTAGCACGTTGCCTAGAGCATTAATAATTTAAAGGACTTCCCTCTGTCTCACAATCACCAAGTGAAGCCAGAACATTCTGACTCCAAGGCCAACTCTTCTCCATCCACTTTGTCATCAGGCTTCTCCAGTACAGTGATTAACCATAAGATAAAGGAAATGTTCATTTTACACCTTTATTTTACCCTTGATTTGGCTCCAATATCAATCTTCCAGAGTGGAGAAATCACCAAATTCTGCTCCAAGAATAACTAGGTATTATATTTCACTAAGCCACTCTAACTATACCAACTTGCACAAGTTCCTTATCTATACAAGGTTACACTGTAAACTGAGAGCACTGGACTGAATGACTTTAAGATCTCTTTCAGCTTAATTATTCTATATCCATTTGAAAAAAATCAATAGAAAATTTAGTAAATACTCCATAATGTGTCCAGTGAGATATACTCTTATTTAAAGGGACTTTGAGCAAAAATGATAATTTATTTGAAGATTACCATTTTCATTCTTTAAAAATAGCTAAGTTGGTCATCTTCCTCTAGCTTTCCTAGAAGATGGAGCAAAAAACCTGTCTTGTTCCCATAATCCTTTTCCTGTGTGTTTATTTTCATTACAGAGACATTACTTGTCTAGACAGCTTTAGCAAAAAAACTTCCAGGAGGATTATTCTGCTGCAAAATCAAGAAAAGTCCCAGAAGAGCAGAGAAAAGGCAGAAAAGATTGTAGCTGAACTAGCAAGGGAGAGAGGGGCTTCAGCTTCTTTTGCAAGTGAGCAGAAAAACAGCATAAAAGCACTTATATGCGCTTTGATTGCTTTGTTCTCCTTTATTGATAAGAATTTTGCTACTGCTCAGTCACTTGAAGAATGGGAGGAGTGTGAAGGAAGGATCAGGAAGCATAAATAATTAGATTATATTAAATTAGATAAAGTATTTATTAAATTGTGTTAGAGTTTACATTCTAATGGAAGAATTTGTTCTAAAAGACCTTTAAAGAATCCCAATCTCATTTTTTTCATGGGCTATGTGCATCCTGCAAAAAGAGCTGGTGGGTTTAAGAAAAAAAAGCTATAAATAACACAAAACTAGATTAGGGTAATTTCAGGCACGTATGTATCTTTCATGTCACATTATCATTAAGAATTTTTTTGACAAAAACAGCATCCAAACCACCAAAGACTACTTGGTCATACAGATATTGAAAAAGGACCATCATAAGGGATTGGCAATATGGTGTGATTATAATTGTCATTGTTATTATTGATCAAGTGAAATTGGTTTGGGTTTATTAAAGTAATAGGGATTCAATTGATCAAATACTTTAAAAACGTTTATTATTGGATTAAAAATCTTCTGGTAATGCAAATGTCTAGAAATGTTTCCCTTTGGGGGATTTTTAACTACTGTACTATGCTGTATTGTTTTCTATCTATATTTATATCTATAAATACACACACACATATATATACATACATATATATATGTCCAGCTTTTAAAACTATGGTTAGTTACTCCATATGGGATCTTGTAACTGAATGTAGGGGTCACAAAATTATGATTTATTATTAGTAAATATTTGATTTGTATGCCTATTTTATATGCTTATATACCCATGGTCACATAAAAATTTCTCAGTCAAAAAAGGATCAAGAATGGAAAAAGTTTCAAGAAGGCCTATGTTAAGGGACAGCACAGAGGGAAGTCAGAATTTTTCAGTAAAAAGGACATTTGGCTTCACATTAGTCTAATAAGATAATTTATAATCCTAGAGAGAAACCTAGGATGGTACATGACTAATCTATGGGCACTCCAAAATATATATCAAAAGCAAGACTTATGCTTAGAACTTTTTGACTCTAAAGTCAGCTCTCTATCCATTATACTCTGTTACTTCTCATGAATATTATTTCTACTATTCTAAATGTATATATATATATACATATTATTTTTAAATATGTATATGAATAAATATGGACAAATTTGGAGTTAACTCTTTTATAAGAGTTTGGAATCTATTAGTTAACTACATTGCAATAAATTTGTTGTCCAGCATTTTCTTAGAAAATTAACATAATTAACATGATGTTATAATATCAAAGAGTCAAGATCACAGATGTCCAACCTATGTAACATGAAACCACCAAAATTGTTGAAATTTAATCTGATTCTGTTATCTTTGATTAAAAGTCAAAACACACTAATGGAAGCCCTTTATGAGTCTATTGGTGGTAGGGATAGAGAGAGCAGGAAGCAGACAGAAAAAAAAAAAAAAGACATCCTTAATCACAGGAACCCTTGGGATCTTCAGAATATAAATAAATAAAAGGAATAAAAAAAGAGTAACCAATGGGAAAGGGCAAAGTAAGCATGGATAGACTATGCACAAAACAAGGAAAAGTCTACAGCTTTTCTTTATCTGCTAGAGGGAGAAAATCTGAACCTACTAAAATTTTCTACTGCCTCTCTATTTGCTTCTTCAAGTACAGCTGAGGTATTTCTTATTTGAAAATTCATTGTGATCAGCTTTGCAAGATTATTGAAGGAAATATATATATATATATATATACAAACACATGTATGTAGATAATATATCTACTTATATGTATATGTATATGTATATATGTATATGTATATGTATATTGTAATGTTCCATGATGAGTATCTATACAAAATGTATATAAAGTATTTTGTATAGATCCTCATCATGGAACATTACAATCTATAATGAAATGAAATTAAATGCAATTAAATTAAGAACAAGAAATTAAAAACAATGGTGAAACAGATAGTAGTTGGGAGCAGCTACAACCAATGATAAATATAGTACTGCAAAGCAAAACTAGAGTGAGGGATGTAGACAGAGAATAACAGGCTTGGAGGTTATGATCCCAAGCTTCCATTCACACTGGAGGGCTCAGTCCCCTGAAGTTGGTAACTATTTCTCCTCCCAGGACTTAAGGGGACATGGAGGGACTTGGGGGTAGTTTTCTGGTACTATAGCTTATAGGCTCCCACAATTTCATTCAGTTGATATCAGTTCACTAGTCAGTAAGTGACTAATCATTTATCAATCACCTACAATATTCCAGGTCAGTGTGCTAGCTTTGAACAACTGGTATTTACTAAGGAGCCATAATAAGAAGGGAGCAATTGATATAAAACAATTCCCTGCCATAACCCAGGGACATATTCCCCCACTATGAAAGGGCTCAAGTTTTGAGCACAGAATTTGGCAAAAGGGCCAACTCACACCTCCTAGAAGACCTTTCTTCTCCTTTTTTCCCCTTTTCCCCCTTTTTTCCTGCTTTTTCCCCTTCATAGGACCCTCATGAAGTATGGTGTCTTTCTTCATGGCTCCTTATAGAGTTCTGAAGTTCTTTCTTAATATATCTAATTTGCCCTAGATTCCCAAAGCATGTTCTGCCATCAGTTGTTTGAGGTCACTGATTAAAAAAAACCCTAATCCATTGATCTTCACAAGTCTCATCAATCAATCTACAATTATTAAATACTTATTAGTGTTCCCAAAACAGATCCTGCCATCAGGTAAAAAGGTACAAGTCGATCCTTGCCCTCCAAGAACTCACAATCTAATGGGAGAAAGAATATGCAAACAAATATATTGTTATTGCACAGTTCTGCTCAACTCTTCATGACCCTATGGATCATGGGGCTTTCTTGGTACAAATGTTGGAGTGATTTGCCATTTCCTTCTTCAGTGGATTAGGGCAAACAGAGGGGAAGTGATTTGTCCAGGATCATATGACGAGTTAGTGTCTGAAGCAAGATTTGAATATGAACTGTCGGCCCAGCATTCTATTCCCTGAGCCACTTAGCTGCCAAGCAAATATATACAAATGCATTATATATAGGATAAACGGGAAATCATTTAAAGAGGGAAAGCAAAAGAATTGGGAGGACTTTCTATAAAAGGTGGGATTTTGGATGGAACTGGAAAGAAAGAAGGCTAGTCAAAGGCTGGTAGTAATTGAAATATCTTCTTCTGTGGATAGAGCACCAGCCCTGAAATCAGGAGGACCTGAGTTCAAATCTGGCCTCAGACACTTAATGCTTCCTAGCTGTGAGACCCTGGGCAAGTCACTTAACCCCAATTGCCTCAGGGAAAAAAAAAGAATCTCTTCTTCTACATCCTTCCTGCCTTCTTACCAACACCTCCCATACCCCCAAGTCATTTCTTCCCGGGGACTTCAATAGAACTGCTTTCTCTGCTATGTTAGTCAAACACTGGAAAGCCCAAGTGAGAACCATAGGACATGACTGAGTTTCTTTGATCAATATTAATAGACTTCCTAACTAGTCATTTCATAACATTCAAAGGCAAGGCAGACTTTTAATCCTTTCCCATTTGATTAACCAGGCTATTCTCATTTAATTTAATACCTTTGATCGAATGGTTCAAAAGAGTAGTCAGGCCTTATTCATATCTAGTTCACACCTCTAATTCAATCAAGAAGCCTTTCTAATAAGGAAGGAAGGAAGGAAGGAAGGAAAGAAGGAAGGAAGGAAGGAAGGAAGGAAGGAAGGAAGGAAGGAAGGAAGGAAGGAAGGAAGGAAGGAAGGAAGGAA
>JAJPUD010003533.1:85594-166013 GCA_023553655.1 Myrmecobius fasciatus
GGAAGGAAGGAAGGGTAACAATCTTCTATCTTCCCAAAATATTATCCTTGTTCATACTATCCCTTCTCCTTTTCATTAGTAGAACTCAATGTGAATTATTCTTGTCATTTTATCTAATAAGCTGTTGGATTAAACATCTTTTGTTTTGAAGTAATGTGTCTACTTGTGACTGATAAAAGTAAAGGCATTACCTGGGTTTGTGAGTTATGGCTTTCAGTGACTGCTGCCCTAGAGTGTGTCTCAAACCCAATGACCCATCTTTTGGGTGCCCCATCTAAAGAGAAATGAAAAAAAAAATGAAGTTCTAAGAGTTCTGACCTCCATAAAGGTGTACAGCTAGTAAATGGAATATCTGAAAATTAAACTAAAAATTTGGATCCAAACTCAGTATGCTATTATACCATTTGGTTTCTAAGTGGGATTAAACAAATGTCATTTCTAGTGTGGTAGCCAGAAAACCGTATTTGTTGTTACAGCACCTGATTTCAAAAATCCATCTCTGTTGCTTATTCCCTGTGTAATCTGAGACGTTAATCAAACTCTGGATTTCTGTGTCTTATCAGCAAAACAATTAAGATAGAGAAGTGGTTTCTGGGGTCCTTTATATTTCTACATCCTATTTTTTATGTTCTGGATTTTATCAATATCATTTGTAGGGAGCTTGAAAGGAAGGAGAGGAAAGTATTCTCAAGAATCATTTTCTCAAGAAAGTCATTATTTAAGAAATTTTGAGAACTACTCTGGAAATTGAGAAGCAATTTTTTTCTTGCCTTTCCATTTATAAAATTACTTTTTAAAATTATTTTTTCTCTCAACTGTCAAGCATTCATTTTTTCTCTCTCCACTCATTAGAAAAAGAAATGAAAGATTACAAAAATCTTCCTTTTCCTGTTTTCTCCTTCTCATTGTCTCCACTGTTTTACAAGTTTATTTCCTGAGATGAAACAGATGTCTTTTGCCTAACCCTCTTGGTACATAACTTGGAACAAGAAAATATTTTGAAATTAAATGGTGCAATGTACTACACATGTATAGTAGACACAAGCATTGATCCTGCATTTTTTTGAAAGTACAAGCTAGCTAGCTCTTGTCATTAATGTGACATGAATTATGCAGATCAAAATTGAAAGCAAGTCTTCCTGGCTCAAAAAAAAAAAAAAACCACTATGATTTTGTGAGAAACTAAGTCCATCCAAAATGAGACAACAGATTGGCCACATGTGGCCTGACATCTGGATACAAAAAAAAAATAAAGCATATAAGTCATTGACTAGGCATTTAGGTTTTCATTTAGATGTTTGGCACCATATACACACACAGGCTGTGTCTGTCAAATTAAGTCAGATCATCTCATGTTTGCACAACATGGACATTTCTGTTGCACAGCAAGAGACTTCCATCTAACCTTACAAAGCATTTCTGAGTGATGATTCTCACACATGTTAAGGAATATCCTTCACAGAAGACTCAAGAAGTTGGCAAAATTAATCTTTCATCCTTATTTTGAAACTTATGATATTCTGTGACATAAAATTCCTCACTCCTCCCTCAGCTCACCTATCTTGATCTGTGATTTTATCCATACAGAGAATTCCCATTATAGACTCCTTCTACCCATGAATATTGTCAACTGTATTTTAGAGTTTTAGAAAATTTCTTGAACACTGTTAAGTAACTTAACCAGGGTCACAAAACCAGTATATTTCAGTGGCATCCCTAATTCCAAAGCTAACTATCCACTATATCAGATTACTCCTTATGAGAACTATTAAGAGAAATAATTTTATCCTCATCGTATCTGGTATATAGTAGCTACTTAATAAATGTTTTTTTTTTTTTTTTTACTGCCTAACATCTGATAGGAAACTCAGTAAGATTGTTTATAGAGTCCAGAAATCACACCCCAAAAAAAAAAAACCGACCTTAAGAGATCATTTAATCTAATCCTTTCTTTTACATTCTAGACAAATGAGACTCAGTTCTGGTTAGGCAACTGATAGATCCAGAAGTAGAACCCACGATATCAGATTCCATATCTAATGATCTCCAGAAATGAATTTCCTAAAACTATACAACCAATGGCTGAGGCAGAAAGCCAAGCCATTATCTTTACTTCCCATCCTATAAATTGGCTCATTTCTGATATTTTCCTCTTGCTATTGTGACCTTCCAGGTCACATTCCAGGTGCATTTTGGAAACATAAGATTGAGATGCTCCATCAGTGTTTACCTAAATTCAATCCAGTTGCAAATGCACCATAACCATTTCATACTGGCAATGGGGTGCTGCCTAGAGTTTAGGCCTAAATTTTTATTTGTTTTTAGTGGAATTCCTTAACTACTCTTCCCTTTTACACTGCCTTTCCCCAAAACAGAATTATTTTTTAAAAATAGGTCAACATGATTTTGGAAGAAGATTGGGATAAGAAAGATTTTTTTAAATTATTTTAAAGTCTTCTTTTTAATCAATTTTACTGTTTGGAACTAGTGTCTACCCTCATTCGGACTCTTGAAAATAGGGTATTAGAATCAATTGTCTCATTACTTTCTGCCTGCCCTCACAAGGCAGCTTCTGTAGGATGCAGATGCATTTATCAGCCTTGTCAATTAAAATCATCAGTTTTATTAGATTTATTCTGCCCTTCCCATTCCTCAGTCCTCTATAGTTAAAAAGGTATAAGGTTTTTTTTTTCCCTTACTATTCTTCTTTTGAAGAAACTTGATTTGCCTCCATCAATTCTGCGGATTAAATTACCATGTGTGTTCCCCAGAACAGAGAATGTAGCCTTACAAATACCACCCTCTAGTGTTCCATGGGAGAAACTAGCTTTATGTTTTCTAGTAATTGATATAAATGTTCCTAGGTCTAAGATACAGTTTTGGAATTGATGATCCAATATATTAGACCTGAAGGGAGGGCAGGAATGCTCACTTTTCTTCAATCTAATCCATTCCTCTACTACTATTGTCTGGGGCAAATGTGGAGACATCACCATTCTTTGTATTTGAAGATGCTGATCTACTTTCCATGTAAATGAATGTCCAGATTTCTTTCACACTATCCAGACAGACTGAACTACTGGACAGGTTCTATGAATGCTGCCATGTTTTCTCATCTCTATGCCTCTGCATAGTCTTTCCTGTTCCTAGGATTCCCAAACTACTTCTGCCTATTGAAATACTAGTCACAACTTAAAGCTCAATTTAGTGTAATCTTTTCCATCAAAACTTTTTTAAGTCTCTTAGTTGGCAAAAAGAAACCCCCAAAAAACAAAAACAAATCACCTTTCCTTTCCATGGTTCTCTGTCCTTCTCTTCTATATTTATTGTGTTTTATTTGGTATTATAGTTATATGTGGATGTATCATATCCTGCCCCCATTATATCATAAATTAAATTTATGATATAATCTTAAAAATCTATATCTGATACAATATTTAAAAAATTATTTAAAAATCTTTTTTTAAACTTTGTATTTCCCCCAATGTCTAGCTCAGTGCTTTCCTCAAAGGAAGTGCTTACAAAATGTCCACTTATTAAGGTAAGCTTTTTGGTGTAATGGCTACAATGCTGGGCTTAGAATCAAGATGGTCTGTTCAAATCTTCTTCCAACTATTTTCTAGTTATGTGACCCTTGGAAAGTGACTTAACTTCTAGTTTCCTCATCTATAAAAATGAGAATAATAGTTCCAACTTTAGAGTTCCTTTGAAGATCAAATGAGATAATAGATGTGAAAAGCATTGTAAATTTTAGCTACATAAATGTTATGTATTGTTATTGGATTGAAAGAAAGATTAATGAAATAGCTGTAGCTCTTAGAGTACTTAAGCTAATTAGACTTCTGGTTAGCCTTTGAAGCTTATTACAAATCAACTGTAATGCCATATAGCTCAAGATTATATTTTTGATCCTTATATATCACTTTCCATAAATTTGATCCATATATACAGCCCTCAGAGCACATATTTGGATCTGGAAGATATTTTAAAGATCATTTTGATGCAATTCCCTCACTTTTTTGTATTAAAGTTTTGTTTTTTTTTTTTTTTACTTAACAGAAATGTAATTTCTTTCCCTCCCTCCCAGTCTCACCCCATTGAAAAAGAAAGAAAGAAAATATAAATTCCTCATAACAAATATGCAGAGACAAGTAAATCAAGTTTCTTCATTGGCCATGCACAAAGTATATCTTATTCTATATCCTGAACCTATCACCTCTTTTAGGAGATGAATAGCATTTGTCATCATCTATTCATTATTTTAGAAAAAAGCCTTTCCGAAACCTTCTTAATTCAATGCCTCTCCTTTATAAATTATTTCTTATTTATCCTTTATATTGTTTGCTTTGTATATATTTGTTTGCATATTGCCTTCCTCATTAGCTTGTGAGCTCCTTGAGGACCAGGATTGCTTTTTCTCTATTTTTTGATATCCCTAACTCTTAGCACAGTGCCTGGAACTTGGAAGGTGCTTAGGAAATGTTTATTAGTTAATCAATTGAATCATGAATGGTTATTGTATTGAAGATAGATATTACAGCTTTCAAAGTTATTGGTTTTTACATTGTTGTTATTATCTAAATTGTTCTTGCTCTTATTTCATTCTTTGTCAGTTTATAAAAATCTTCAAAACTATTTTTATAATATTAGTGATACATAACATAAGTTAGTTTGGTTCTACTCACTTCATTCACCATTAGTTCATACAAGTCTCACCATTTCTCTTTGAAATCATCTATTTATTTTAAATTTTATTTTAATTTTTGGGATAAAACAAACATTTCCATAGTGTAGTATAATTTTTAAAAGATGATTACACGTGAAACTGCAAATCTATTGTATGCAACTTTTTATTCCTTTAAAATATACAAGTTATATAAATTTCTCTTTTTTTCCCCTCTATCTTACCCATCCCTACTACAAGGCCAATTTTCAAAGATGATTAGGGAAAAAAGAAAGCCTATATGTTCTAAAACATTTATAGCAGTTTTCTTTGTGGTAGCAAAGAACTGGATATTGTGAAGATACCATCAACTGGAAACTGACTGAGCAAGTAGTATGTAATTGTGATGGAATACTATTATGCTATAAAAAGTGATGAGCTCAATGGTTTTAATAAAAACATGGAAACACTTGCATGAAATAATAAAGAGCAAAATCAGCAAAACCAAAATCAGCAAAAACATTAACGACAATATTGCTTTAAGAATGACTTTGAACAAATAATTTATTTTGACTATTGTAAATACTTAAATTAACTAAAAAAAAGGGCATGTAGAAAAAAATGCTATCTGCATCCATAAAAAGAACTGATAAATACAAGTATGTATAGAATATTTCCTCATTTCTTACAACATATTGATACAGTTTATTTTCTTTATCCATTCCACAACTGATGGTTATCCCCTTAATTTCCTTTTTTCCCCACCTGAAAAAGAGTTTCTAGAATTATTTTTGTATATATTATAGGAGGGAGGGAAGAGTAAGACTAAGAGGAGTTAAATGACTTCCCCAAAGATTCCACAGGAGGCAAAATAGAGTTAGGATTCAAAATGGGCTCCTAGGATTGTAAATGTCATACTCTTTCAACTATTTCCCCCAGAAACATTTAAGAGTAAAATATCAAAATGATCAAGTTTTAAGAAATGCACCTTTTCCACTACATGTGCCATGTTATAGAAATCAGAATATCACATAAGTTATGGGTTGCAAAAGGCTCACAGCTGCTCCCAGTAGTTGTTAATACTCTCTGACTTTCTGTGCATCACCACTGCCAAGAAAGAATGCTGATTAGCTAGAAAAGTGATCCCTGGCTATGCTCAAAGTTAGCGTGTGATTGAGTGCACACAGACCATTAGAATAGAAGAATATTGAACTCCCCATGTTCCATCAGAGGCTCTGTTTGGTATTAACGACATGGAATATCATGCTTCTCTGAGGAAAAACCAATAACCTGAAATCTCAGCACAATGCAGATTGACTCACTTTTTGATACTCAATACCTTCTCAACTCCCTCTGTTGCCTCCCTTTTGGATTAGAGGTCTTTCTTTTTTGTGTCCTTATTGAAAACATTGATTTTATGGGAGGGAAATAAAAGTGAGAATTTAGTTGATACCTCTAGTTAGAGAAATTAATTCTATGCTGGACCAAATAGAGTACTAATATATATCATATATATTCATGTATATTATATAATATAAAATAATATATATATATATAATCTTTTAATGGCACAATTCTGAGCTTATCATGATCTTTCCAGAGGTAAAGAGCATAGAATGGAGTATGCAAGTATATTAGGTACAGAAAATAAATGACATCAAAATGATAATGTCTTTGATAAAGAATTTAATAAGCGTTTATTATGTGCCAAACACCCTTTTAAATCATTGGAATATAACTGCAACAAAAAAAATTATTATAATTTTTCATTATAATTGTGGAATATTCTAATGGGGGAAACATAAGATATAAAAAAGGGTAGGAAAAGTGGATAAATAAATGGTGGTACAATATATAAATAGAAAGTATTCTGGGGGCCTAACTGGAGTAATATAGCTAATTTATTAAAGCCTAGGATAATACTAGGGATAGAGTCTAATTTTGCAATCGGGAGGCAGTAAAGATCAAGGAGAAAGATTATATGAAGACATAGGGAAAGGTCTGTAGAAGCCTAGATCTAGGCAACATAAGGCCAAACAGTAATAATGCTCTAATCAAGATGGGCGAAGCAGTATATAATATCAATATCTTTTCAAACTTTTGGTAAATAAATTTTATAGTCTCAACATAACAAAACATGGTGAAATTCAGCATAAATTGGGACCACCTGGAACACTGATTTGTGATTTAAATTTATGACTGAAAATAATACAGGAATAACAATTATTATAATTGCATTTCATCCATAACAATGTTCAAAGGCATGAGTAATCCACCAAAAAAAAATTTGTCATTTTTTTAAAGTAATTGTGGATTGTTATCCATTGTTTCAAAAAGAATGAAACACTTGCTACTGGAAGAATATAATGACATAAATCTATTCTGAATTCTGCTAGGTTCCATAAGGTACTATTTTACTTCCATCTCTATTCTTTAAGTATTCTAACTTGCATCCATCTGTAGACTAAAATTTGCCCATACTCTGATGCCAGCTTTGGACACTGATAAGAAATGTGAGGGCTGATTGTAAAGTTTTAAGACTTAATAAACACATCAGAACTTCCTCAAATGAATATTGTCCTCCAAAGTATAGGCAATTTCCTGCTAAGAGCAATTCTACATCTGGCATTTCACATTTATAGTATTCAACCAATTATACCCATGTTGTGAATTTATGGAACACACTGTACATTAAGCTTGCAGTAAAGAAAAAAATTGATGTTAATTCTGGTTATTGATGGGCTCTGCAAAAGAAAGCCCTGGCTCCTACTTCAAAAGGATTGCAGAGCCCTCCCCTCTCCCCAGTGTCCCTCATCTCTTAGTCAGCACTAACATAGTTGAAGACAAGTCAAAGTAGATTTTAGTTGCAAAATCCAGTGAAAGAGAAGCCAAAATCATGGAATTTCAGAACTAAAAGTAACCTCAGAAGTCCAGTTCAACACTATATCTGAGTAGTCAACCCAATAACAATAACAATGTGTTATATTCTAAGCATTCTAAGGTTTGAAAAACTTTACAAATACTAATTCACTTGATCTTCACAACAACCCAGTGAGACTCTATTATCTTCATTTTACAGATAAGGGAACCAATTATAAGAGAGAAATTAATTGACTTTCCCAGAGCCAATCATTTAGTAAGAAAACTATCTGCTTATGCTTAGTTAGTGCTGAGGATACAGGGAAAAGTAAGACAGTTCTTGCTCCTCACAGTAGGAGAAGGTATGAAAACAACAATTAAATTATGGATCATCAATAGGTGATTAATAGGTGATCAATAAGATCATCAATTAAGGAGAATAAAGATCTTGTAGAAAATGGGATTTTAGCTAGAATTTGCAAGAAAACAAGGAAGTTAAAAGGCAGAGATGAGGAGGGAAAACATTCCATGCATGAGATGGAGTGTGTGATTCTAAGAACAGTGAGGAGATCAGTGTCATTGGGTCACAGCATATATTGGGAGGAGGGTGTAAATTTTAAGATTGTAAAGGTAAGAAAGGGCCAGTTTGTGAAGGATTTTGAATGACAAATAGGTTTTATGTTGGATCTTGGAGGCGATAGGGAGCTGCTGAAGTTTATTAAAGGGAGAGAGAGAGAAGTAACAGAGAGACTTACATTTTAGGAACATAAATTTGATAGCTCAGGGGAGGATGGATAGGAGGGAGATGACAAAGGCTAATCAGCCCATTTGTTTAACGATCCAGGTCTGAGATAATGAAAGCCTGAATCATTGGGGGCAGTACCAGAATAGAGAGCAAATGAGAGGGATGTCAGGAAAGTAAAAGCAACAGATCTTGACAACATATGGGATATGAAACATAAGAAAGAGTGACAAGTTGCAGATAACACCTAAACTTTGAGCCTGGATGTTGGAGGGATGGTGATGTCCAAAACAATAATAAGGTCAGAAGGTAGGGAGGGAAAGTAGAATTTGGGGAGAAAAGAATAAGTTCAGTTTGGGACATTTTGAGTTTAAGATGTCTTGTGATGGAATACTACTATCTTATAAGAAATGATAAATTTAATAATCTTAGCAAAAAAAAAAAAAGATAGATTTGCACAAAATAACAAAGACCTAAATGAGCAGAACCAAGAGAATGCTGTATAGTAACAGAAATATTGTTTTAAAAGCAACTTTTGAGTGAATAAGTCATTGTGACTGCTATAAATACCCAAATTAAGAATAAAGGGCATATAAAGAAAAATTTAACTGCATCCAAATAAAGAAATGATAAATAGAAATATGTATAGAATGATTATATATATATATTCACATTATGTATATATATGTATACATATATATGTATATGGTTAATGATAACCAGCTCTAGAGCAGGGAAGGGGAGGGGAGAATAAAAAGGGAAAAAAAGAAATTTCCATGATAATTTTATTATATACATAAAAGGAATACACAGTTATATGTACTAGATTTCTACTTTACTATGTGATGATTTTTATCATACTATTTTGTATAAATGCTTGTTTCATTTCATAAATTAAAAATAAATGTTTTTTTGTTTTTTTGTTTTGCTTTTTGCTAAGGCAATTTGAGGTTAAGTGACTTGCCCAGGGTCACACAGCTAGGAAGTGTCTGAGACCAGATTTGAACTCAGGTCCTCCTGACTTCAGGGCTGGTGCTCTATCCACTGCGCAAAATAAATAAGTTTTAAAAGATGCATAATAAGCAGCTGGAGATGAGTCTGGAGGTCAGGAGAGAAATCAGGGCTAGATAAATAGATCTAAAAATCATCAGCATGGAAAGATTACTGAATCCATGAAAGCTGATGAGATAGGCAAGTAAATAATATGTAGAGAAAAGAAGGGGCACTAGATGGTGCAGTAGGTCACAGGACCTGAAGTCAGGAGGACCTAAGTTAAAATAGGCCTCAGACACTTAACACTTACTAGCTGGGTGACCCTGGGCAAGTCACTTAACCTTAATTGTCTCAGAAAAAAAAAAAAAGGCTCCCTAGGACAGAGTCCTAGAAAATATTTAGCTTTACAGGTGTACCATGGATGAAGATTCAACAAAAGACTAAGAATGAGATATCAGACAAGTAGAAGGACAACCAGAATAAAGTAGAGTCACGAAAAACTAGAGAGAACAGGGTGGGTGGTAAGAATAGGGGAAATCAAACTAGACTATCAAGGACTCATCTTTCTGACTCCTGGTCCAACTATTCAGCCTGTTACCTCACCATTTATCAATAAACAAGAATCTCCTCTATAGCATATCTAACAATTGTCTAACAATTGCCTTAAATGTCTTCAGTGAAAGGAAAGCTATTAATTACTTCTTGAAAAAGTCAATTTCCTTTTAAGATACTTCTAATTGTTAGAAAAATTGCCTTTACATCAAACCTGAAACTTCCATCTATTATTCATGATTCAGTACTCTAGGGTCAAGCATAACAATCTTCTATATATGGTACAATAGCTCTTCAAAAGTTTGAAGAAAACCCCAAATGGGGTCACCAAGAATCAGACACAAATGTAATGACTGAACAAGAACATACTACCCCTTTGTGAGCCTCCTACAGACAGTTGTGGGAGGAACAAGACTCCTGGAATGTCAAAGTGCTGGGACATTGGACATAAATTTAATCCTGTCGTGGTGGTGGAGTAGAAATAGCCCTGAATATAATGTCACAAAACTAGTGTTTGTGTTCTGTCTCTTCCATTGGCTAATTCTGTGATCTCAGGCCAAATATTTAGCCTTCCTGATAAGTGTTTTGCATTTGTCAAAGAAAACATTTGCAGTTACTATCCTACAGCTTGTCATGAAAACTAAAGGAGATAAAGTAGGATAGTGCTTCAAAACCTGTAAAATACCCTGTGAATATTATCTATTATTTATAGTCACTTTTCATTTTCATCCTTAAAAATGAAAGCTAATTAAAACCATCTCTAGTCATATGAAAAGTTGCTCCAAATCACTAATGATCAGAGAAATGCAAATTAAGACAACTCTGAGGTACCACTACACACCTGTCAGATTGGCTAAAATGACAGGAAAAGATAACGATGAATGTTGGAGGGGATGTGGGAAACTGGGACACTAATACATTGTTGGTGGAACTGTGAACGGATCCAACCATTCTGGAGAGCAATTTGGAGCTATGCTCAAAAAGTTGTCAAACTGTGCATACCCTTTGACCCAGCAGTGTTTCTACTGGGCCTGTATCCCAAAGAGATCTTAGAGGAGGGAAAGGGACCCACATGTGCAAGAATGTTTGTGGCAGCCCTTTTTGTAGTGGCTAGAAACTGGAAACTGAAGGGATGCCCATCAATTGGAGAGTGGCTGAATAAATTATGGTATATGAATGTTATGGAATATTATTGTTCTGTAAGAAACGACCAGCAGGACGATTTCAGAGAGGCCTGGAGGGACTTGCAAGAACTGATGCTGAGTGAAACGAGCAGAACCAGGAGATCATCATGCATTGCAACAACAGTATTACATGATGATCAATTCTGATGGACATGGCTCTCTGCAACAAAGAATTGTCTCAAACCAGTTCCAATTGTTCACTGAAGAAAACCATATACACCCAGAGAGAGGGAAATGAAATATGGGCCACAACATAATATTTTCGTGATCTCTATTGACATTTGCTTGCATTGTGTACAGTTGCCTTTCTCTGATTCTTTTTTTTTCTTGTAGAATAGGATTTTTCTTGCATAACTTCTCAAGCATTTCAACATTATTAACATGTAGTGGACTTCCTGTCATCTAGGGGAGGGGAGGAGACTGGGGGTAAAATTTGTAATGGAAAGCTTTGTAAAGATCAATGTTGGGGAACTACCCATACATATGTTATACAAATAAAAAGCTTTAATAAAAAAAAATGAAAGCTAAGGGGCAAAAAGTTCTGATGTAGTCTCCCTCTGATTACTATCTGTGTGACCCTGGACAAGTCACTTGATTTACTTATTTGTAAAATGAGTAAGTAGTGTTAGGCGAGAAGTCCTCCAAAGTCTCTATAATACCTAGCATTTGTATAGCACCTACTATGTGCCAGGTGTGATACTAAGCTCTTTACTGAAATCTCATTTAATCTTCACAACAACGCTGGGAGGTAGATACTGCTATTATTTCCTATTTTACAGCTAAGGAAACGGAGGTTAAATGAATTGATCAGTCACATAGCTAGTAAGTGTAATCCTAGGAGGTAGAGGCTATAATTATTATCTTCTTTTTCACAGTCTTAGAAACATATATGTATGACCTTGGATAAATCAATTTTAATGTCTCTTTGCCTCGACTTCCTCATCTGTGAAAATGAAGATAATAGCACCTACCTTTGTGAACATCAAATGAGATAACATTTGTTTAAAGTGCTTAGCACTATGCTCAGCATATAGAAAGCATTATAAATATTAGCTATCAATTATTATTATTTATCTCTTTATTTGAACCTACATTTTAGGAAGAGGGTAATTGAAAAGTAAAGTAGAGGAGCAAGCATATCCTTTCAATCACCAAAATTGAGGAGCCTTGGATCTATATGCTGATCTCCACTGAGCAATTCAGTATTTTAAAGATAGTTAATAATTAAGCTATAGATGTAATTATCTGATTGAAATATTTCTAATCCTTTCCTCTATAAATGTCTAATAAACAAAATGACCCATTTCCTTGGGGAAAAAATTGCCCAGGGCAGCACAAGCAGAGCCAGAGCTCCAGTGTATATCATTTAGGAAATTTTATTTGTTTTGTTGGGGAAGGAGTTGCATCACACTGTAATGAATTATCATTAAAACCATATCATTAGGGTAAAGAGATTTTATTTTTATTGATCATTGTGTTGATCAGATTTCTTAAGTCTTTCAAAGCTACTCATTTTTGCAATGACATCATAGAACATAAATTGTTTTGCTGGTTCAGTTTATTTCATTCTCCATTAATTTATCCAAATATTCTCTGAAACTGTCCCTTCTGTCATTCTTTTTGGAACAATATTGTTACATTATACTCATATAACAACTTTTTAGTCATTTCCCCAGCTGGGCACCTTGTTAAGTGCAAATAAAGGTGGATTCAGATGGGTTTAAAGTCAGATTTCTCTTCTCATCACAGTAAAAGAAGAGATTCTTAGTGTCCATGAAATGACATCTCAAAAAGGAAACATAATAACTTCTTGAACCTGAATGTCCAGGCTTGCTGTAAGAACATTTCTAATGAGAAAATAAAGGCAGCAAAGAGATACCCCAGATCATTTTTTGAGGCAATTGGGGTTAAGTGACTTACCCAGGGTCACACAGCTAAAAAGTGTTAAGTGTCTGAGACCAAATTTGAACTCAAGTCCTCCTGACTTCGGAGCTGGTGCTCTAGCCACTGCACTACCTAGCTGCCCCTCCAGATCAATTTTTAAAAAACGCTTTTGACACAAAATTGTACCCTCAAAGATGCCTATGGATAAGACCTTCTAAGTACTCTCACCATAACTAAAGTTATCTTCTAAATTATGACAAACTACGAGGAAATTAGATAAGGAATTTGTATAGGGTTTTTAGATAACTATATCATATTAACAACAATTTTATGTGATAATCCTTGGTCATTTTATCTATTAGACATTTAGACTTTTAAAAATTCTCTGTCACGCAAGTATACAATTTATTCTGTTTCTTATCACTTCTCTTTTTCAAAAGTCCTGTAATTCATTCATTTAATATTTAAAGCACCTTAAATGTGCATAGCACTAAAAGGGACATAAAGCTCCAGGAGTTTATATAGTGGAGACCTGACTATACTGCTTCCACCACCATTTGGTAAATTCTATTGGCTCCCATTTACCTCCAGAATCAAATATAAAACCTTCTGGCTTCTAAAGTTTTTCCATAGTTTGGCCCCTTTTTATCTTTCCAGTCTCTTTACACTTTATTCTCCCTGCATATTCGGTGATTTAGTGACAAAGACTTCTTTGCTTTTCCTCTCACTATGTACTCCAGCTCCAGACTCAATGCATTTTCATTGACTGTCCCCCTTGGCTAGAATGATTTCCCTTCTCCATCTGTGGTTTCCCAGGCTTCCTTCAAGTCTCTCCTAAAATTTTACTCTTTGCAAGAAGCATTTCTCAGTCCCACCCTTTTCCCACTGCTAGTGACTTTCCTCTGAAATTATCTTCCTTCCACTTCATAGGTACATCATTATTTGCATGTCATCTCTCCCATTAGATAGTAAACTTCCTGAGAGCTGGGACAATGTTTGTCTTTCTTTGTAAATGCAGGATTTAGCACAATGCCTATAGTAGGCAACGATAAAAGCTTGCTAACTTGCTTAATAAGAAGGGGTTGACACAAAAATCATTATATGCACATTATTACCTGACATGTCAGCATGAGGAATCTCACTCCAGTAAGAAGGATCAACAATTATATAATTTATGGTCTGAGAAAACTACCTGGGACACAAAGAAATTGAATGATTTATCCTGGAGTCACAGAAATTGAGTGATTTACACAAGGTCACATAGTTAATCCTTGTGAGAGACAGGGTTTGATTCCAAGAATAGCTTTCAATCTACTAAACCATGCTTTCAAAATATTTGAAAGTTGTCAAAAGGAGCCATGCAAGATTAGAAGTGAAAAGTCATTTGTCCTTTCAGGAAAGGTCAAGAGACAGGAAATAACAGTGTTAGTATTCAGGGAGAAGAGCAGTTATTCTAGTTTAAGTAAAGGAATGAATACATGACTACATGGAATAAAGTAATATGAGATAAGGCTAGAAAGGTAAGGTGGTAACAGATTGGAATATTATCCCCTATCATGTCAGTGTTACCATCAATAAATTATATTTGACATATTTTTATTCACAGAATCTCTTTTAGGAATGCAACCCACAATAAGAATGAAGACTGCCTGAGGGAACATCAAGGAGTTACATGATTTTTTTTCCAAAGATATTACCATGGTCCTAAACATTTTCAGAAATCTTCTTTGGGAATTGCTTGCAGAGAATAATTTGAACTATACAAGACAATCATTCTCATCACCTGATAGTCATGCCTCATTTTTGACTGAAAATAGCATTGACATTTTGATCATCAGCCTTCTTTATGAGTTTTGGATCCCAATAACTTTTGCTATTTTGAAATATCAGATTTTCTCTCAAAGGATCAAAATTTGCTATACTGCATGGAATAAGTATAAATAATGCCTTCTCCTTGTTTGGTCTGTGACACTCTTTTCTTTCTTTCTTTTTTAAATTTAACTTTATTTATATTTTGTTACACTTTAAGTTCTAAACTGTCTCCCTCCCTTCCTATATTGCATCTCAGAAGGTTATCATTTGTTATGTGTATGTGTGTGTGTAGATATAGACAAAGGTACACAAATATAGACATACATATACATATATACATATACACACACAAACCATACTATTTATATTTCTATTTATCAGTTCTTTTTCTGGAAAGGGATACTCTCTTTCTTCATGGGTCCTTTTTGGTTGATTTGAGTGTTTACAACACTCAGAAAAATTTAGTTGTTCATAACTGTTTTTCAAACATTGCCATTACTGTATAAGACATTCTCTTAGTTCTGCTCATTTCATGCTTGATTATTTCATTCAAGTCTTTCTGTGTTTTTTTCTAAAAATCAATCAGTTCATTATTTCTTACAGCACAGCAGTATTCCAACATAATCATATACCACAACTTGTTTAGCTATTCCCCAGTTGATGGACATCTCCACAATTTCCAAGTTTTTGCCACTACAAAGAGAGCTGCTATAAACACTTTACAACATATATGTTCTTTTCTTTTTCCCTTGATAATGTAGAGAAACAGGTCTAATTATGGTATTGTTGGGTCAAAAGGCATACCCAGTTTTATATGTCTTTGGACATAATTCCACATTGCTCTCCAAAATGGTTGGATCAGTTCACAACTCCACCAACAGTGTATTGGTATCCCATACTCAGGTATCTAATCATTCCTCCACCTCTTATGTTGGTTCATTTCTTTCACCTCTTTAAAAAAAATTTTCTTTATTTTTATAAACATTTATTCATCTCTTCATTCCTCTGGGACAATTAAAACAAAACCCTATAGAACAATTTTAAAAAACTAACCCTACACATAGTCCAGAAAAATGCCTACAATGACTATCTCTGATTTGGAACTTGAAGGTCCAGAAAAATGCCTACTAGCATTTTTAGCTAGCAGAATACTCCATCTTTTAAATATGTATAACCCCACTCCAACCTGAACCTTTCTCTTTTTTTCCTAAATTCTTCCTTTCAATGATTTCATTTTCCCCCTAAAATTTAATTATAGCTTTAGCATGTTAGCATGATATCTTGCAAATAGTAGGCACAATTAATATTTATTGTTACTTATTGAACAATTATATAAGTGAATAAATTAATTTCTCTTGCAAAAGTATTCACTTTGAATGGAACAGCTTCCTTTTAGGTGGATAAATTGACTTGCTTTTTTAATATCTGTCATTAAATTTGAAATTTGTGGAGAAATACCTACTTAGAATGTAACTATAGTAAGTCTTTTACCTTGAAAATTCATTAGTGGCAGAAATATGAGTGGAACAGAGGACTTCTGATTCTTAATATAGTGTGATTTCTATGATTACACAATCATGAATTCCTGAGCTCAATTGAATGTCAAATCAATTAGAAATTATCAATAACATAATACTCCCAGTCTGCCACTCCTCTTCTTCAGCCAAAACTCAGTGAGCCATCTGATTAGCCTTGACCCTTGCCTTCTGACTTCCTTGACTTGCTACAAGAATCACCTTAAATCTCACCTTCTCTTGGGAACCTTTCCTAGTCTCCCGCCTTCCAAAACTCTCTCACTAAGCACTATATAAAAGCTAGCTATTGCCAGCATCATGATCATTACTATTATGATTATTATTGACTGACAATTTGGGTCAATATCAGGGAAATTGAATCCTATCCTTTGATATTATCCATAGTAAAGTTTTTCACTAACAAGGAAATCAACCTAACAACTTTCATGAGCTCCAAAGATTTCCTTATTTTAAGTTGTATTACAAGATATTGACTGAAAAGTCCAATAGCATTTTTTATTTCATTGAATATTTGTTTTTTCTTCTGAAGGATTTTACCCAGTTTTTAGCATTTATTTTTTAATTTAATATTTTCCCATTATATTCAAAACAATTTTTTTCATTAATTTTTAAGATTTTTGAGTTCTAGGTGTTCTCTCTTATCCCCACCCAAATTAAGAAACCACATATGAAGTTATGTAAAACATTTCCATAAAAGTCAAGTTGTGAAAGAAAATATAGATCTCCTACTCTAATGAAAATAAAAATCTTCAAGAACAATTAATTTAAATAGTGACATAGAAAGAAATAGAGAATGGTTTGAATTATATACAGACTCAATCAATTCCTTCTCTGGGTAAGGATAGGATTTTTCATCATAAATCCTTCAGAGTAGTTGTGGATGATTGTACTACTGAGAATAACAAAGTAACTTACAGCTGGTCATCCCAGAACATCGATATTAATTTGTATACAGTATATTTCACTTTATTCATGAAGGACTTCCCAGTTTCTTTTTTTTTTCCTGAGAGCCTCTTGTTCAGCATTTCCCAGAGAACAATAATATTCCATGAGAGAAATTTGCTTTGAAAAATTTTTTACAATAAATATTTCTAATAGTATTCCCCCCATTTATTCTCTGACCTTTCATCATCCCTCCTCAAAAATGTTTTGCTACTGACTATTCCCTCCCCAATATGCCCTCTCTTTTATCACTTATCCCTCATTTCCCATATCCCATTCCCTTTCTATTTTCCTACAGAGTAAGAGAGATTTCTATATTCCTACTGAGTATATATGTTATTTCCTATTTGAGCCAATTCTGATATGAATAAGATTTATTCATTCATCCTCTGTCTGCTCCCTTGCCTTCCACTATAAAAGGTTTTTCTTGCCTCTATTTTATGGCAGATAATTTGCACCATTCTACTTCTTCCCTTTCCCTTTTTCCTAGTACATTTCTCTATTACCCCTTAATTTCATCATTTTTTAAAAAGATATTATTCCTTCATATTCAACTCATACCTGTGCCCTCTATCTATATATACCCCTTCTAACTGCCAGAATAATGAGAATGTCCTAATGATTTACAAGTACCATCCTCATATGTAGGAATATAAAAAGACAAATTTTATTAAATCCCTTAAGACATTACTTTCCTGATTACCTCCTTATGCTTCTCCAGAGTCCTGTATTTGAAAGTCAAATTTTTTATTAAGGTCTGGTCTTTTCATCAAGAATGCTTGAAAATCTTCTGTTTCATTGAATGACCACCTTTTCCTCTGAAGGATGAGACTCAGTTTTGCTGAGAAGGTGAATCTTGGTTGTAATGCTAGCTTCGTTGCTCTCCAGAATATCAGTCTAAGCCTTCCACTCCTTTAATGTAGAAATTGGTACACATTATGTTATCATGACTATAGTTCCACTGTACTTGAATTGTTTCTTTCTGGATGCTTGCAATATTTTCTCCTTGACTTGGAAATTCCAGAATAATATTCCTGGGAGTTTTTATTTGGGGATCTCTTTCAGAAGGTGATTGGTGGATTCTTTTGATTTCTATTTTACCCTCTGGTTCTAGAATATCAGGACAGTTTTCCTTAATAATTTCTTGAAAGATGATGTCCAGGCTCTTTTTCTGATCATGACTTTCAGGTAGACCAATAATTTTTAAATTATCTCCTCTGGATCTATTTTCCATGTCAGTTGTTTTTCAATGAGATATTTCACATTTTTTTTTCTATTATTCATTTTTTGGTTTTGCTTATTGTATCTTGATTTCTCACAGAGCTCACAAAGTCTCATAAATCTTCCATTTGCTCAATTCTATTTTTTAATTTTCCTCAGTGAGCTTTTGTTCCTTCTTTCTCAATTGGTCAATTTTGCTTTTTAATGCATTCTTCTCCTCATTAGCTTTTTCTCTTAATTCTTTCTGTAATTTTTCTTCTATCTCTCTTACTTGCTTTTCAAAATCCCTTTTGAGTTCTTCCATCATCTGAAGCCAATTCTTAGTTATCTTGGAGGCTTTGAATGTGGGAATTTCAGCTCTTATTATCATTTTCTGAGTGTGTGTTTTGATCCTCCTTGTCACCATAATAACTTTCAATGGTCAGAAACTTTTTTTTTGTTTTCTGCTCATTTTCCTATCCTATTACTTGGCTTTTTATTCTTTGTTAAAGTAGGGCTCTATTTCCTGGGTGGGAGGTTTTTGTGCAGCTGTTTTCAGAGATCTTTCTAAGAATCTTACCACAAGCCCTCTTTTCTGCCCTAGAGCTGTTAAGTGTGTTCCCAACCCATTGAACCTATAAGATCTAGTGTGCTGGGACCCCACTGACCAGGGTTCACTAGGACTGCACACCATGCCCCCACCTCCTTGCCACAGACCCTCTCTGCCTACCTTCAGAGTCCTCCCTGTTGTCCCTGGACTGAGAGGTCCAGAAGCTTTCAGTAGTGCCGCTGATTCAGAAGTCAGCCCAAACTGGGGCTAGGTCCAGGGCTGCACATTGGGCTCCCACCTTTTCTACGGAGCTTCTAAGTTGCCTTCAGCTAGGAAATGTTCTATGCATCTTTTTGAATATTCTGATACTCTAATATTTGTTTAGATTCATTATTTAAAGGATTTGGAGTAATTTGGGGGAGAAGTTGGGAAAATTCCTGCCTTTACTCTGCCATTTTGGCTCCATCTTTCCACCAATAGCATTTTTTAAAATCAAATAAATAGAATTTCTAAGAAACTTAATGTAGTCATCATTCCCTACCTAGCTGTCCTAAGGTAAAGAGAAGAAAGGAATGTTTCTTTGTATGGCAATGGTTAGCACCAAGATGTACCACAGATTTTCCTTTCCAGTTAACCATGAACTCTTTTTCCTTTCAATAAGGCTACATGAGTTTCCAAAGTTGTCATCTGAATTAACAATTAGGACTCTCTGGATAATGTTTGCCATGACTGCAAACTTAAAAAGCAAATTAAGTATGATTTTTCAGTATTTTTAAAAATAATTAGTTACCTCTTTTTTAATACTTCCACCAAAAAATGTGGGTTTTGCCTCAAGAACCATGATAAAGTTAACATTAAATGCATTTTTCTCAATTCTGTTTTGATTCTTCTGAGTTTGGTTTTGCATAAGGAATCATTAGTATTCAAAAAGTAATAGAATACTCAGAGTAGAGATGGAAAAGTAGGTCAATACATAAAGACATTATCTCAACGACACTTTTTTACTTAAAATGTACTACACAGTAGTACATTCCAGACAGCTTATGTTTAGAATTTCAATATGCAATTTATCAAATAAAGATATGAGATTCATAAGTGAGCTCCTCAGTGACAAGATGCAATAAGTTTTCATGAAACCTATTAACAGAGACTGAAGTACATTTTAATTATGGACCATTTTTTTCACCAAATAGTAAAAGTTAGTGGAATCCCTCAGCTGCTAACACCTTTTCAATATTGCCAGTTCTTTCCTTCCAGGAAAATTTTTCATGACACTCAGTTGACTGATACCATGTAATCCTGAAAGTTATGAAAGTGCAATTTAAGTTCTTAGGGAAGACAACTAAGAATATATGAGAGTGGAAAATTCATCAAGAGTGTGAAGCATTCATAAGGAAGGCTATGTCCCTACTAGGAAAGTCAACTTTCTTTATTCTGATCGAACCAGAAAGACTTTAAAGGTTCTGAACCAACCCTATAATTTTAAAGATAGATAAATACAGAGATAAAGTATCTTAACCTAAAGTAAGCAGCTAAACCAGAATTCCAACCCAAGTCTTCTGCTTTCAAATTCAGCACTCATTCAACACCACTCTGAGATGGGTGAAAGAGGAAGGAAGAAACCTAGAAAGAAGAAGAGCATAAGGAAATAATTGTTTCAATAGAGCCTATTGTGTGCCAGGCAACATACTAAACCTTTTTTTTTACAAATATCTCAATTTTTCATCCTCAAAACAACCCTATAAGATAGGTACTATTATTATTCCCACTTTACAGTTGAAGAAATTGAGTCAAAAATAAAAGGTTAAACATCTGTGGTCAGATTTAAACATGGGTTTTCCAGATTCCAGGACCAGTCCTGTATCCAGCTTCCTCCAAGACATCTGGTGACACTGATCTTCTTGTTATTCCTCAAATAAAAAATCTAGTTCCTAACTATGGACATTTTTTTCTGGCTGTTTTCCAATGACTGCAATGTTCTCCCTCTTCATCTCCAACTACAGGCTTCCCTGGCTTTCTTCAAGTTCTAGATAAAAATCTACCTTCTATAGGAAGCTTTTCCCTCTTCCTTTTAATCCTAGTGCCTTGCTTTTCTTGATTATTTTAATATAGTTTGCATATAGCTTATTTGTACATAGTTATTTACTGTTAGACTATAGTTGTAGTTAGTTGTTAGATTGTAAACTCCTTGAGATTATAAACAGTATTTTGCCTTTCTTTGTATCCCCAGAGCTTAAGAGTGCTTGACACATAGTAAGTATTTAATGAATATTTATTCATCCACTGCATTTCAACCACACACAGAGATCAAATTCATTAAAAGTTCTAAATGAGATTATGCATACTAGTAAGTGAATTGATGCTGCTGAAGAATTGAGGAAGGAAGGGTTAAAGGGGTCAAGTGAAAGGTGTAGTTTCATCATATGGATAAAACCACAAGTATACAACCTGTTTATCAATTCAAAAGAACCAATCTTCTTAAACTCAGAGTTGTCTATGGGTATTAAAAGGGTTCAATCTGCTTTAGTTGAAACAAATTCTCTCAGGTTTCCCTGAAATTCTGTTTTCTCATTTCTTACAGGGCAATAATATTCCATTTCATTCGTGTACCATAATTTGTTTAACCATTCTCCACTAGGTGGATATTTCCTTAGTTTACACTTTTTTGTTTCCACAAAAAGAAATGCTATAAATATTTTTGTATGTATTGGTCCTTAAGGGAATTTCCTTGTTGCCAAGGGGAGTGAAGACTAGGGATAAGCAAGAGAGACAATCATGAAGCAAGTTGCATCCATCAGAAAAGGATTAGGATGGGTGAGGAAGGCACTTTTTAATGTGTTTATAGAACCACAGAGCTAGAGTTAGAGCTAGAGAGCTCAAAAGTGCTTTAGTTCAACTCTAGCATTTTACAGAAAATAAAATTGGAGCACAAAAAGTCAAAGTTTCAGAAGTAACAAGCAAAGGAAGCAGGATTTCAACTCAGATTCTCTTATTCTAGGCTCAGACCACTTTCCTCTTCAAGACCACAGATATTGATCTCATGATAAGTTGCCAGGGATGTAGCACTGAAGAACCTAAGTTTCTAATTGACAGTAACATACAGGGGTCCAATTTTCTATTTAATATTCAGTTTGTTATTTTGTTGAATTGTTTTTGGTATTGTCTGACTTCATAACTATTTGGGACTTTCTTGGCTAAGATATTGGAATGGTTTTGCCATTTCTTTCTCCAACTCATTTTACAGATAAGAAAACTGAGGCAAACAGGATTAAGTGACCTGGGTCATCCAGCTAGTATCCGAGGCCGAATTGAACTCAGGAATATGAGTCTTCCTGATTTCCAGCCCAATGTTCTATCCACTGTGTCTTTTATCTATCTTTAGGAACCAGTTTTCAAACTGGGGGGGTCTAATTTTCATATCTTACCTAGGGCACAGAAATGCTTTATCCCCACTCTTTTGAAGCCAAAAATTCAAATTTTGGCAGCACTCAAAACCACAACCCACAACTTTTTTTTATCAATACTAACCATTTCCAGAACAAGGACTCATACATGCTATCAAACCAAGGCACCAGTTTTCATAGATAGAACCTTGGGAAAACCTGATTGAGACTACCACAGGTGCTGTGCAGATCAGCCAGAGAAGAGTTCACCTGAAGTACATCCTCCAGGGGAAGGAAGTGGGCCACCTAGTAGCTTCCTATTTTAACTAATTCTTCTTGTTAACTGTGATAAACTCATTTCTTCTGTAGCAAGTGTTTTCAGTGTTCTTTAAATTCTTAAACCTGGGAGCAAAATTCCACCACCCCACCCTAGATACACCTTAGTTACAGGGATTTCTTTCTTTGCTTTCTCAAATTTAAGAATAAAACAATTAGGTACAACGAGATGTCTGGAAAATATAAATTTAAGATCAAAATCCATGTCACCATTAATGAATACAAGGTATTTTTTGTTGACTTTGATTTTCTTTACCAAGTTAACAACTAACTAATAACATTAAAAGACGTAGCATTTATTTATCCATGTAAAATCCACTGGCTCCTTATTATAATCTCCATGACAAATATCATCAAAGTATTTTAAATACATAAATATCTATGTACTTCCTGCCTTACAATGTTATAGTAAGGAAGATATGGAGATTAGAGGTGTGGTTTTATTAGCATAGGAAACTTCTGAATGAGGAAACTCCCTTTACCAAGGTAGTTTAACAACTTCTCTGAAACTTATGGTACAAAGGAGTTGCTCGGAAACCTGAGAAGTTAAGTAATTTGCCAACAGCCATTCAAGTGTAATGTGAAGGCATATCTTTGTGGCTCTTAGGCTAATTATCATATCACTTCTGAAGTACTTTGAAAACCAAAAAACCCTTTATAAACATTATGCAAATTGCACTCTTGTCACATTAGTACTATTGTTATTCTTGAGTTTTTAAATCATTATTCTCATTTTCATTTTATATTCAATAGTTGTTATTGGAGGGATAAGATCAAAGTCATCAGATTTCTTTAGGGCAATCTCAGAGGAAACAAGATTATTCCTAGTAGCTTCAGAAGATAGAACTAAAAACAATGGGTAGATGTTATAGGTAAACAGATTTTGGAACATTTTATAAATTTATCTCATCTTGTCCTCACAATAATTTTGGGAGACAGGTGTTATTATTTCCATTTTTACATGGGGGGAAATCAAAGCATAGATTGATTAAGTGACTTGCCTAGGATCACATAATTATCAAGTATCAAAAGCAGGATTTGAGCTTATTTTCTTGACTTCAAGTTATTGCAACATCTAGTTGCCTTAAATTTTGGAGAAGTAAAAAAGAATACCTAAGTAATAATTAGACCTGTTTAGAAGTGAAGTATTCATCAGCCCTAGAATTAGGAGGGCCTGAGTTTTAATTCAGCTTCAGATACCAATTAGCTGTATGTCACTGGACAAGTGACTTAATCCTAATTACCTTCAAAAAAAGTAAAGTGGGATGCCTTAGTAGTAAAATCCTCATTACCAACAGTATTCAGGCTAGATAATTTCTCTAGCTTGTATTGTATTGGGGCTTCTTACCTCAGATAAGGGTATATCCAAGATTCCTTCCAGCTTGAGAATTCTATGATAATACTGCTTTGGTATTCATATTCATTTTGTAAGTGATATCAACTCCTAGAAGAATCATCTATCTATAGGTAGATGAGATGGCCGCATATGTGCTTGATTTGAGGGTCACAGAGGTGTTCCTTGTCTTAAAAAGTACCAGGGCCATCCTCCTCTGAAGGTCTAAAATCCCTTTAATATGAGTGAACAAAGCCTTACATTCTCCAGTAAAGAGAAGACTTAAAATTTAATGCTGCTGGGCAAGGTAACATGAACTTAGATGTATATTAATGTATAAGTGACTGCCAGGGGAGCAGATTTTGATAAAAAGGAAGCTCCTGAAAGAGGTTGGCAGTTCCTATTGTTCAGCAATGAAGATAGCCATATACATCCAGTTTGTGGGAACTGAGTAGGGACCACCACACAGCATTTTAACATTTTCTGTGAATGTTTGCTTGCATTTTGTTTTCCTTCTTAGAATGTTTTTTTTCCTCTTTCTAGATCTGATTTTTCTTGTGCAGCAAGGTAACTGTATAAATATGTGTATATATATATTGGATTTATCATATATTTTAGCATATTTAACATGTATTAGACTACCTGCCATCTAGGGGAGGGTGAACGGGAAAAGGAGGGAAAAATTTGGAACAAAAAATTTTGCAAAGGTCAATGTAGAAAAATTACTCATATGTTCTGTAAATAAAAAGCTTTAATAAACAAACAAAAAACAAAATTTAAATAAAAAAAGAAATAGAGGTTGGGTGGGGAGGAAAACATAGACTAAAAAGATTTAGACGTACTAAAGATCTAAATCAGAATTTTGCCTAGGACCAGTCCCCATATTACAAAGTATTAGGTTAACTTTTAATAATGAATTTCCTTGAATTAGAATCCAAAATGAAGAAACTTTATATAAATTTCTCCTCTTTGGTGATTTATATTATACAAAGGTTCCAATATACCGTGAGATTCATTTCTCTCTCCCTGAATACTTGTTTCTGTGACATTATTATCATTTTTCAACCCTACTAATAATTATTAATGCACTTCTCCATTTACATGCCTTAGTTCTGTCATTTCCCTTTGACATTCAAACCAAAGTTAAATAATGTTAGCATCACCACAAATAGCAGCCCTCTCATTAAATCCAGAACTGTTATCTCCTTTTCTAACTGTGGCAGTTTGCCAAAATTGGACTTAACAGGAATGACAAAGAATTGTGCTTCTTCAAAATGTTCCCTAGACTAGGCAAGCTTCCTGCTGAAAGAAGCCAATCTAGCAATAGAATTCACAGACAGGTTGGTTCTAGTTTTGCTTGTTTAGGAAGTGATTCCATTGCTAACTGAGTTGTAGAATGAGTGTTGTTGAATCTTGAACAGTAAATATCATAAAGGATAATGCTATAAAGGAAAAGCATTTTTTTTAAATCAATATATTCCTCGGAACAATGAAAACATCTAAGAAAAGTAGAAATTAGTCTTTACTTTCATTAAGATATCCAAGTAATTCCCAAACCACATGTACAAACTGCAAATAAAAAGTTTTTCGACATGATTTCCAGGCACATAGATATGTGCTTATGAACAAAATAAAAACCATAGTTGAAAAGAGTTTATCAAAATAAATGTGAATCTCAATAAAGGCTGATGCCTTTATTGGCAGAAAGTAGAAAGAATGTTACCTCTGGGCTCAGAGGACCTGGATTCAAATCCAGTCTCTGACACCTCCTATGACTTTGATTAGAGGCAAGTCAGTCAGTCAATAAAAATTAATAAGTACCTGTTGTGTGCCAGGTACTATGATGAGGGCTGAAGATACAAAAAAAGAATTCTAAATAGTCACTGCCCTTAAGGAACTTATAATTTAATGGAAGGAAACAATATGCAATAAAAAATATACAAACAAGGATATAAAGACACTAGAACTAAGAGGAGTTGGGGAAAACTTCCTGTAGAAGATGAAAATTTAGTTGACACTTAAAGAAATCCAGGTTAGCCTGTAGGCAGAGATGAAGAGGGACAGTTTTCCAAGCTTGGAGGGCAGACAAAAAATGCATGGCCCCAAGAAATGGAGTGTCTTGTTTGTAGAATATTTAGGAGATCGGCATATTGAAGAACAGATAGCAAATAGTAAACAGCAAGAAGACTGGAAAGGTAGGAGGGGGCTAGCTTAAGAAGGGTTTTGAATGCCCAACAGAACAGAGGCTTTTGAATTTAATTCTGGAAGTATTAGGGAGTCACTGGAGTTTATTGTGTATGAGATAGAATGGTTGGACTTGGATTTTAGGAAAATCACTTTGGCAGATGAATGGAGAATGGATGAAGTGGGTAGACCCAACAGCAGACTATTGCAATAGTCCAGTCATGAGATGATGGAGCACCTGCCCCAGTAATAATACCTCTGAAACTTCCTACCACTTTGACCTTAATTCAACTTTAAAATGAGGAGATTGGTTTAGATGGTCTCTCCTTCTAAAGTGACATTCTTTTGAATTATAAAAATGTAAATGGTAGCAACTTCTAAATAGCCTTCCATAAATAAAGTTAGTTTGGTAGCTTTAATGTTTGTTTTAATAGAAACTGAGATTCATTGTCTTATTTGATCCTTATAACAAATTCCGGAGGTAGTTGGTAGAAGAGTTTTTAGTATGACTTTACAGAAGAGAAAATAGAATCAGAGAAATTATGTCAATTGCATAATAGCTGATATTCTCCAAAGTTTTCTCATCTAGGTCCCCTGATTCCAAGTCCATTTTCCATTTTCCATGCTACTTCTCCCTCTATCATAATTATTCTATTCTAGAAGTTTGGATGATCTGTAAGCATCATTCTAGCTCAATTAAATTCAATATTTATGAAAGGTCTGTTATGTGTAAGACTTAACTGAGTATTAGGGATACAAAAACAAAAACAAAATTCTTTTGTTCCTGTATTAAGAAGCTTACATTCTTCTGGGACAGTTGTAAGCAGGGACATGGCACAAATATGGAGAAACAAATACAAAGTAGGAGGTAATGTGGCAAAACTTTCAGGTAGGGAGACCAGAGACATAATGGGGGGGGGCACCTAACACTTAGAAGAATATAAAAGTTCTAAAAGAGGGAATGGTGGAGGGCATTCCTATGGGAGATGGAAGATGGTAAGTCAAGTTCAAGGAAGAACTATAGTCCAGTTTAGTTGAAGGAAAGGAAAGTGAACTAAAACAAACAAATACAATGGGAGGTCAATTTGAATGGGCCTTAAAAGCAGGGAAACCAAGTAGGAAGCTTTTCAATAGCTCAGGTTAGAGATGATGATGATGGCTTAGACAAGGGTGGTGTCAGGGTAAATGTAGAAAAGGGGATGGATGTAAGGGTTGTTGTAGAGGCAGAATATTAAATTTAATATATCCAAAATAAAATTCATTATCTTTCCCTCAAACCTTCTCCTCTTAAAAAATCCTGTATCTTTTAGAGGAACCAGATGTGAGTCTCCCCTATTAAAACGTAAGCTCTTTCAGAGGCAGGGTCTAATAACTTTTGATTGGGCTTTTTTTCCCTCCAGCACTTAGCAAAGAACCTGGCACAAAGTAGACACTTAATAAATACTTATTGATGGACTGATGACTAATTTAATATCAAAGGAGGAAATGGAATGTGAGAGGAAAGAATAAGAGATGACTCTAAGAACTAGGAGTAAAGTGGTGTCATCAAAAGTCATGGAAAATTAAAAGAAGGGAAGAATCAGAGGAGAAGATGATGGGTTCAGATTTGGAGACAGTGAATATGGGACATCCAGGTAGAAATGTCTAGTAGAGAGTAAACATGCAGGATTGGAATTTGGGGAGAAGCTATATAGATCTGGGAGTTGTTTGCATTAAGGTGATTACAAAGATCATTAGCATGCATGAAGTCACCAAGGAGAAAGTATAGTAAAGCAAATCAAGAGAACCACAGAGGGTCTCTTGAGTTGATGTAGAGACCATTAAGAGTAATTAGAAGACAGGTCATAGGAAAAAAGTAGATTAAAGTATCACAGAAGCCAAGAAAATTCAATCAATCAGCATGCATTTATTATGCACTTATTATGTTCTGGGAACTTTTTGAAAATACAATATAATCAAATAGTTCTCATCCTCCAAGAGCTCACATTTCATTGGGAGAGATGCAGCATGTTTATAAATAAGCAAGACCAAATAAATTAAGGTTATCAGGAGAGGTCTTTTGAAGGGTGGGCTGAGCTTTGAAAGAATTCCATCACATGTGATGGGAGGTAAAATGGAGAGCATCACATGGCTAAGGGACAATATACAGGTTAGAAAAAGATGAGGTAGGAGATGGAATTTCAGTGTATGAGGAAGAAGTAATACTTAATCAGCTTGGAAAGATAAGTTGGAGAAAGACTTTGAAGGACTTCAAATGTCAAATGAAAGAGTCTGTATTTTATCCCAAGAGAAATGGGG
The DNA here is from genome assembly GCA_023553655.1 of Myrmecobius fasciatus. NCBI lineage: Eukaryota > Metazoa > Chordata > Mammalia > Dasyuromorphia > Myrmecobiidae > Myrmecobius > Myrmecobius fasciatus. The sequence goes on from JAJPUD010003533.1 coordinate 114,045, forward strand.
AGTCATTGAAAATGCAGGACAAGGGGGCAACATAGTCACACAGATTCCCTAGTAGCATCCATCCAGCAGTACTATGGAAGCTAAATTGGAGAGTGGGAATGTGGTTTGTAGGAAGACAAAATAAGAGACTTTTGCAGAAAAGCAGTCTGTATTTGAGAGATTATGATTTCATGCACAATCTTTTTCTTTCTGCTCTACTTTAAACATGGAAATGTTTACTTTACTGGTTTACTTTAAAAAAATGAAATTTTTGAAAGAGGTTTTTTCAATAGTCTGGAAGAGAAATGGGCACTGTCAAAATATAAAAAAGGTCAAGAAAGATGTGAAGTATAATAAGTCAAAGGATTTAGAATTAATAAATAGATAATTAGCAACTTTCTAGAAAAGTGATAGAGGCCAAATTACAAAGAATTAAAGAGTGATGAGCAATGGGCAATAAGGGTACAAAGGCCATGAATGAAGACAGAATCAAAACTGAAAGAGACCTCAGAGGTCATCTAGTATAAGACAGCCATACACTTAGCAAAATTTCCTCCACAATACAGCAAACTAATAATAGCTAACATTTTGACAGCACTTTAGGATTTGCAAAATGCTTCGCAAAGATGATCTCATTTTATCCTCACAAAAATCCTGAGTATCAATATTGTTATAATTCTCATTTTTAGGTGGGTAATTTGAGGCTGGTAATTTGAGCTATGTTTTAACTAAGGAATCACAATTAAAAAGAATCTGAGGCTAAATTTGAACTCAGATCTTTCAGACTTCAGGCCTAGCATTTTATCCACTGAGCCACCTAGATGCCATTTTTGTGGTTATTCAGTAGTTTAGGTCATGTTGGACTCTTCTTGGCAAAAAAAAGGAAAACAAAAAATTGATTGGTTTGCCATTTCCTTCTCCAGCTCCTTTTACATAGGAGAAAAGAGGCAAAGTCCATTGACTTGCCCAATGTCACACAGCTAGCATCAAATCTGAGGCCAGATTTGAATTCTGATTTTAAACCAGCTCTCTATCCATTATAGTCCCTCAATTTGTGCTTCAGGTAAACTCCAAGCATTTTCAGTAAAGCCAGAAAAAAAATTGCTAAAAAGAAATCCTTATGCTAATCAATGATAACTGCACAATGATATTCAAATGTTAATAAGTGAACTCCAATAAGAATGGGACTCCAAGAACCTCGAGTAATCCTCCACCTTCCATGGTCCAGGATGCCCAAGTACTCTCAACTCCAACTCAAAGAAATGTCAGGGACTCTCTGTGCCCCTTTCTCTCCTTTTCTCCATCTGCCTCCATCTCCCACCCTAGTCCCCATATGGTCTTCATCTTCTGACTGTATCCTTTATACATTGATGCATTCTTTGCAGCATGCTGCCGTTGCAATCTGTCCCAGAGAGTATCCACAGAATAGGGCTTGTTTGCCCTGACCCAATGGGGACCATATTGTGGCTCTTTTTCCTTAAACCATAAATAGAAGGTACCCAGGCTGGGACTCTTTGTTCACAGCTGCCATAGGGCACCACAAACCCACTGGAGAAGGCAAAGCAGACAAAGAGCCTTGTGCCCACCTCTATCCCACTCAAGCAGTTGTTGTTCAGTTGCTCCAGTCATGTCCAATTCTTCAAGACCCCATTTGGTGTTTTATAGACAAAGATTCTGTAGTAATTTGCCATTTCCTTCTACAGCTCATTTTACAGATGAAGAACTGAGGCAAACAGGAGTAAAGGACTTATCCAGGATCACAGAGCTAGTAAGTGTCTGAGACTAGATTTGAACTCATGAAGATGAGTCTTCCTGATTCCAAGCCTAAGGCTTAATTCACTGATCACCTAGCTTCCTCAGGCAGGAGTATGTTCTAATGATTATATTGTAATAGGACACTGTCCATTGAGGAACTCCTCTTCTATCCCACTACTGTCCCTGGCCACCAGCATCTCTAGAGATAGGTGATTCTTTTTTATGTCTATATGATTGCCCAGAAAACATGATTCCTTCAAAGGACTGGGAGATTGGGAGGGACCACAATGGAGTTTCTTTGCCCCTCATCCCTGTCTCCCCTTTCTGTTTCTCTTCTCCTCTCTGGTTTGTGTCTACTTCTATTTTCAATAACCAGTACACAATAGCCATGACTCAACTAATCATCCCCAAAGGGCCTGATTCAATCAATTATCATTAAAGTGACATACTACATACCCCCTTAAGGAGACATCAGTGCTAGAGTAAAGTCTCAGATGGAGTTTAAAGGGAATGTTTATATTTCCCCCAGGAAAATATTTTCAATACCAGAACATCTCATCCATCTACACTGAGAAAAAGCAGTCCTTCACCGAGAAAAAGCAGTCCGGTGAAATTATGATTTTGTTGTTATTGTTGTGTGTTGTTTCCATAATGTCTGACTCTTTGTGAGACTAAGCAAGTCATTTAACCCAGTTTACCTCAGTTCTTCATTTGTAAAAATGAGCTGGAAAAAGAAATAGCAAAGCATTGTGGTATGTATACTATGAAAACCTAAAAATGGTATCACAAAAAGTTGTACACAATTGAACAACAGCAACAATATTTATCATTACCTTATACAACTTACTCTACTAACTGGTGGGGTGTTTGGGGAAAACAGAGCAAGACAAATTTCAAAAACAATTCTCTGAGAGAGGAGACTTTCATGGACAGTGCTGAGGGTCTAGTCATTCACTCACTCACTCACTCATTCATTCATTAAATAAAAATTTATTGTGTCACAACCTAAATATCTCTGGGCATTGCCATATATCCTTCTACTCAATAATAATGGGTGTCGAAGAAACTGAGGCAGTCAGCAGTTAAGTGACTTGCCCAGGATTAAATATCTAAAGCCATTTTGGGGCTCAGAACTCCCCAACTCCAGACCCAGTGCTCTTTCCCTTACACCACCTAGCTGCCTATATGTTTGTCATATATATATATATATATATATATGTATATATTCATGCATGCATTATCTAGTGTGTCAAGAATGATGTTTGATATTAAGAATGTAAAGTTTAAAATAAAGAATAGTCCCCTAAACAAAAGATCTTGACCTACAATTCCCCTCACACATATATACCACCACCTCCTATACATGCACCATTATCATTAAGAAACTCTTTCGTCATTGAAGAGAAGTAAGGGATGATATATCTTCAAAAGAAAACAGAGCTTTTGTGAATTCAGGAAGACAAGGGGAGACATAAGATCTAGAATGAGGAAAATGCAATTAACAAAGGTTTTTGAGAGTCCAGTGGAAAGGAAGAGAAGAAAAGAATAGGGACTGAGAAAGAGTATGGCTTGTTAAAAAAAACTCCAGTATCTTTGCCAAGAAAACCTGCAAATGAAGAGTCAGATATGACTGAAATGACTGAACATCAACAAATTTATTTTGAATACTAGATAACACCAGAAGGTTGTTTTGGGCATCAAATGAGATAACATTAAAAAGTGCCTTGCAAATCGTAAAACACTGTTATGTTAACTATTATTATGTATATACTAATTTATATACATGTTGCCTTCCCCAAGAAAATCTAATTCTTGAAGGCATGATTTTTTGATTGCTCTATTTTTATTCTTCAACAATTAGTATAATGTCTGGCACATAATAGGTGCTTAATAAATTTTTGTTGGTTGATTGGTTGATTGATAAATTGAAGAAAGAATAAATGTACTGAGAGAGGGACCAACTGTGTTTCTACAATGGAGTGGTTTCCTAAAGAAAAGTGGTAAGCATTTATTTACTCAAGAGACCTAAAACTAACCCCAGATAAGACACCAGAGGGATCATTGATCTGTTGTTAAATTCTCTGAAAATGTCTTGTATCCAGTATTTGAAGGAGACTGTGGTTAAGAACATGCTAGGCAGGAGAAGGTAAACCAGTTAGATAGAAACCAGTCCTCCTCTCTGTTCTCTCCAGAACACTAATCTTCTTTGCCTAATAGCATTGCTCTGTTGGTAATTGATTTTGGATGGCTGCTTCTTTTATTGAGGGATGGCTTTATTTTAAATGATGTTTTGTATGATCTGAAGAGTCCAGGTGAATTTGTTTCAAATCAAACATAGATTAATACCCTAAATGGAATTTCAGTCTGATTCCAGGAGTCAGAGTCATACAGGGAAAGAATACTAGTTCTCAAATCAGAGGATTTGGGTTCAAATCTCACACCTAGTACATGCTACCCTTAGCACCATGAGCAAAGTCCCTAGGTCTCAGTTTCCTCATCTGTAAAATGTGACTTTGGATTAGATAAACTCTAAGGTTTCTTCTAGTAGCTAAGTGGTAGAGGAGATAGAGCATCTGGCCTGGAGTCAGCAAGACTCATCTTCAAGTTCAAATCTGGCCTCAGACATTTACTAGGCTGGGCAAGTTACTTACCCCTGTTTGCCTCAGTTTCCTCATCTGTAAAAGGAACTGAAGAAGGAAATGGCAGACTACTCTAATATCTTTGCCCAAATGAGATCATGAATTGTTGGATACAATTGAAAACTGAATAACAACAAATTCTCTTCTAGATTTATGATAAATAAGGGCATATATATGTATATCTGTATATATATGTGGGTGTGTGTGTATGTTCAAGAATAAATATAAACACAAACATATGATGTATTAGATCTGAGATTTGGTCATATCCGTTGATATGACCCACAAATGTTGGCGTCATTTCATTGCTATCTAATTCTTTGTGAGCACATTTGGGGTTTTCTTGGCAAAGATACTGAAGTGGTTTGCCAGCTCGTTTTACAGATGAGGAAACTGAGGCAAACAGTTACATGACTTGTCCAGGGTCACACAGCTAATAAATGTCTGAAGCTAGATTTGAATTCATGAAGATGAGTTTTTCTGACTTTGGATCAAGCACTGTATCCATTGGGCCATCTAGTCTGATATTTTACCTGATAAGAGATCTTAAGAAGTATTTTATGGGAGAATATAACATTGTTTATAGCTGCAAGTGATCTACTTTGCACAATTACAACTTTCACTTTTGCATCTATATAAAAAATAGGAAAAGCCAATTATTACTAATAAAGTTGTGCTTTGGTGTGGTCTTTTTATTTTTTAAAAGAAGTTTTATGGATATCTTCTGTGTTTATAATGCAATCACTTTTCTAAATATCTCTCCCCTCCAAATGAAAACTTCCAAAGTAAAAAGAGAAAATGAATCAAGCAAAAATGGGTAATACAATGACCATATCTGGCAAGGTCTACAGTATTCTGCCCTAGCACCTTCTTCCTCTCCAACAGTGAATTTTCCTTTTCCATCTGTTCTACAGACCCACCACTGGTCTTTCAATTAACTCAGTATTTAACTTCCTTGTATTATTTGCATTGTAATGGTCTTTTGGCTATTATTTTTTAGTTCTATTTATTTTATTCTATAAAAGTTCATAAAAATCTTTCCATGTTTTTTTGAATTCTTCCTTTTCTTCATTTTTACTGTGTAATAGTCTATTAATTCATATACCAAAGGATGTTGTTTTTCCTCACCAACTAATGAGGCATTCACTTTAGTTTTAACTCTTGGATAAGTTACTATATACTATATGCTGTACCATTGCTTCTCAGTTTGACCTCCTTGTGGTATCTGCCAAATAATGAGGTTATGCCAAAGGGATTGAACAATTTTGTCACTTTTTTGCTGAATTCCAAAAAGATGTCCAGAAATGTCAAACCAATTTACAACTCCACCAATAATACATTTCCTAGTCCCACCAGCTGTTGGTAGGTCTTCTCTGAGATTGTCTTCTACTACTCTATTATCATTTTTCTAATTACTCTCTTACCAATCATTCAACAAATATTTGCTAATCACCTACAATGTGCCAGACCCTGAAGATACAATTTCAATTTGAAAATTTTCAAATACTTTCAGTACCCATTTGAATTGAACATTTTCCTCTGTTTCTAGACTTAGGAACCCAATCTATTGGCTCCTACCTAAAATGATGGAACTGCCACCAAATTTCCCTTGCAAAAAAAAAAAAGGAATGCCTTATTGGATGCTGGATTTTTTTTCTTGTGCCCTGGCAGCATAAAACAGTTCCATTCACTCAGATCTCCCTTCCCCAGCCCTCCCAATTTCCCTCTGTAAATAGCTTTGACTTGGTGATTAATTACTTCTTTCCATTTTCACAAAATCACCACCTTGCCCAGTCTTTACACAAAGGAAAGAAGAGTATATATTTGCTTTCTTTTGTAAAATCCTGCTCCTGTGGTTGTATAGAAAAATGTCTCACTTTGTACTTTCCATGAAGCTGAATACAGATGAGACCTTACATATCTGACAGCCCCAATTTTATTGGGTTACCTTGGAAATAAATCATATTCAAAAATGTCACTGACTCCACAAAAACAGCTGATCTTAGATTGCCAGTGAAGATAGGAGACAATAATAACAAGAGTACTAGATTAAGCCTTAAGAAGTCTTAAATTCAAATTAGTACTTAACAATATAGCAATACAGCACAAGTCATATAGCATGTATAGGCCTCATACATAAATCAAGAAGATGGGCCAGATTATATATTTAGGGCTGAAAGGAACCATAGAGATCAGTGAGTTCAACTATCTGATTTTATCAAAAAGGAAACTAAAAGAAATTAGACCAGTTGTGCAGTTTAGCACAACTAGCAAGTATTTGAAGCAGCATTTGAAATGAGGTCTTTCTGATTCCAACTCCTATTAAACTATATTAGCTCTCAATAACTCTAAATTCTTTAAATGAGGCACTTTTTCTTCTCCTCTCTCAAATTATCAACCAGATCACGAATGTCATTTAATGGCAAAAAGCATGTCCTCAACTATTCAGTAGCAGACACAATAGCTTATAATGGAATTGGTTTTTCAGTTGTTGCACAATAAATGCTTGCTCATTGAATAAAAATATACTCACCTGATTAACAGGGTTGATTACTTTTTGGACTTTTGAACCTTCACCATTTCTGATTTCTTTTTTAGGTCCAGTTCTTAGGTCATTATTTTCATTTATCACTTTTAAAGTTTCAAAGGATTTCCTAACTGATATTATGTTTATTTTATATTATGTTTTCTTTCAGTACTCTTTACTCCTTTTTAGTTTTTAATACTGTTGACCACCCTTTTTGTGATAGTGTAGGAATTCTCCAGAGGAGAAAGAATTTACCTTTATCCTTACTTTACCAACACAAGATAACACAGATCTTGGAAACAAATGAAAAATGATTATGCTTTCCTCAGCTCCTCCATGGAGCTGATAGAGCCCTCCCCTCAAATTTTCTTGTATCAGTTTTTATACATGGGTCCCCTAGTAGCTTCAGTTTAGAGCTATTTTTTATGTCTTTCTGTCTTCAATCCATAGCATAACTCCTAGAACAGAATTGGAGTTCAATAATGAGTTTAAGAGAGAGTAGGCTTTCTCCATGTAATACATCATATCTCTTTGAGCCCAATCACACCTTCTTGTAAAGTGCCTACAAAAGATTAAAAAATTCTTCTCTTATATCCTTCCCAATTACAAAAATATAATTTATGTACAATAAAAGTATGCTGATCCAAGCCAGTTGGAACATTAATGGATGATGCTTAAAGATGCTCTGTATGTCATATCTTTTGAAATGAGGATAGAGGGAGGAGAATTGAGGAAACACTGCTGAACAGGTACAATGCACATTTATGATACAGGCCAGCAAAATTGTGTGAGTCAATCAATAACTGCTGCTTTTTAGCTACAATCTATTGTCTTCAGTTATTTGTAATCTCAAAGCAGTTTAGACCAGCAATAACACAGATCTGTGGCTTCTTGTTTGGGTTTGTGGTTCTGGGAGACTTTTTACAGAGACTGCAGAACAGATAAAATTGCTGCTCTAACAACTAGCATTCTTGCTACTAGTGTGTCAACTATTTGGGGCCAAAGAGAAGCTTTCATTGATCAAATCAAAATGGAAATATGGGAAATGAGAGACGTGCTGAAAAGCACTTCGGACAAAATTATCTGACTTTAAATAGTATCTGGATGGCTAAAGAGACTTCTCCCTGGTTCCTCCCCTCCCCCTTGACACACTCTAGAAGAGCTGCAGGATTAAAATAGGCTTTTGAGAAGGCTGCCTGCCCTTTTCCATCTTATTATGATGACCCCCTTCTTTTCATAATCATTTTTCAATTGTTTTCAAGAGCTGTGTCATCTTGCTCTGGTAAAACAAAAATAAAGTCAAATCCCAAACTGTACCAAATCGTTGGAGAAATGAAAATGGACACCAAACATTCATTATTTTGAGCACACCTCTGTTTGAAAATGTAAATATCAAGCAAACACAAGGCAGACTATTCTTTTAGGCCATCTACAAACCAGGAAGCACCAAATCCCATTGGACTGAGCCTGCTTCTAAAAAGATCCAACCCCAGTTTTCAGATCAAAAAAGCCCTAGAGAGTTTCAGTGAAACTATGCTTTGTTAGTGAAATGGTAGGCTCACCTCCAATATTTTAACCAGAGGGCCTTGTTCTTTCTCTGCCTTTTTGAATTGGGTTCAAGAGCAAAAAGATGTTTGTTGTTTGGGGACTGGACAAGCTGAAGGAGTTTTGGAATCCAAAACAGCCTCTAAGGGTGATCTGTTGAATAACAATGTCTCCAGCCCTCTGCCTAGTTTTCCTAGTTACCATCCAAAAGTTCTAGATATTTGATGTTAATATTTAGTCATTTGCAGTAGAAATTGTACCTTATATTGAATCGATTTATTTATTTTGCAATTAACAATGAAAATGTCCACCTGGTACTAAGATGGGGGAAAAAAAGGGAAAAAATCAGTTCTTTTTCAGTCAAATTAGAAGAGAAAGGAGAAAGAAAATGGAGAGGAGAGAGAAAGAGTAAGAATAATAAAAAGGTGAGAGGTCAGTTTTCACACACAAAAAAGTGGTCTTAAATATAAAAAAACCAGAATACAATCCCATCTTGTATCACTCTATCCATTTCATGCTTCATGAATCAATTTTTACATTGGCAATTAGGCTTAAAATCCAGTACCTTAGAAGTATGGTTCATGGTTTATTTTTATAAGAACTCTCATCTTAAATCAGAACTTATAGATTTATAAGCATTTAATTTTAGTCCAAAATAATGTAGACTTGAATATTTTAAGAAAAGTTTTTCTGCTCTCCATTCTTTTTTTTCTACATCTATTTTTCAGTTTTCTATTTCTAATTTTTTCTTGGTAGGAGTTCAATAAATAATTGTTGAACTGACTTTTATGGGAGTGTAGGCTGTCTCCTTGCAATGCATGACAACTTTGGATCATTTCCTATTGTGTTTTCTTTTTTTTTTTAGCAAGACCCTTGCTCCACATGACTACCTCCTCTCCTTACCCCCACTCAAAATTCTAGTCTCCATTCACTAAGTATTGCCTTTGATGAGTGTTTTTCTTGGCATTATCATTGGCTTGGTATTTCACTATTGTTAGGAAATAGATTCCTTGATTTAACTGGAGAACTTCCGGAAGGGACAATTGGGACCTCTAACACCCAAATTTCACAGATGAGAAGGTTAAGATCCATAAAGATTAAGTGACTGACCTAAGCTTACACAGGTTGAGCTGTCCTTGGCGAAGCTGAGGATTTATAGACTTGTCTAGTGACCGATACTTTTCCCTGCAATAGGAATGACTAGCATCCAGCTACCAAACTCCACCTTTCCTAAGATGTCTGCTCTGGCTCTACTTTGCATTAACATACCCCAACCCAGGCCTCTACCTTTCTCCAAAGTGACCAGCTCTAAAGTATTCCTTCTCCACTCTGTGCATCACCCCTCCACCTTCTCTCCAGGAATCCACCTCACTTTCTAAACATGCAGCCACAAGAGTAGTTCCTTTCCTCCCTAGTTCTCCTTTGCATGTTATATTCCCCCATTTGAATGAAAGCAAAAAGCCTGTAAGAAATGATACATAGTAAGTGCTTAATAAAAATAAATGCTTTCTCTATTTCTAATATTTCATAGGATATCAAAATCTAAAATCCCATCCCCTACAGTTGGATCTCTCCAAATTCTCTTTTGCAAGGAATTCCATTCATTGAATTAGGAGATTTTTCCCATACTTATAAGGAAAGGTTTAACCTTTTTATTATCTGGGGCCTCTTCCTCTTCCTTTTTGCCTTTACAGAATCTTTTTCCAATATTTTACACCAGCCTATGTCCTTAGATTCCTCCTATCTCTCATTATAACCAGAATGGATCAGGTTTCTTACTTTTTTGCTATTTGATACTTTACCATGAACTTTCCTATTTCAAAGGCAAGTACATAGATAAGCAGCATCTTCAAATACCTATAGCATTTAATTTTGATTTATTTCTTTGTATGGCATGATCCACTTTATACAAATCTAGAAATGAGGTCCTTTAAAAAAAGCTTGCAAATCTCACTTTTTTTCCAGGTTGTCTCCATAAATGTGACCTAATGCAATCTACTTCATTTCAGTTTGGAAGACTTGGCACATGTTATCTATGTCCCTCTATTAATTCATCTTCCTCTATCACCACTGTGACCACATCACTCTACTCTTTAATTTCCCTCACTAAATTGACAGCTTCCTGCAACTGATTTACAATACCTGGGCTTGACTGCAGGGCTGCTCATCACCCATAGCTTGCCTATGAGGGAGAAACTCCATTTGGATTCCACTTATATGAAATTTGTAATAACTGGAACGCAGTAGTTGTGATTCTTATGGAGAGTGAGATTGGAGATCATTTCTTCTAGTGTTCATTTTCAGCTCTCTGCTAAACTCACACTCAAGAGAAACTCAGGGAAACATCAGTTTCCTAGAACTAAGAGCTCATGAAATTAAGGCTTCCTTTATTGTGTCCTCAACTTTTGGCTTCTTGTCTTTTAAAAGAATTTTATTATGAAATATAAATTTATTGTGGATTATCATTTCATTAATGATCAATTTTCCTTTTTAATACGCAACATACCAGTGTATATTGTGTATGATGTATGTGTATATATAACTGATCTTGTTATTTCATCTGTACACAAATCTCCTGATAAGGAATTCCTTTACCCAATGCAAATCAGCACCTTCTCACCAACTTAAAGTCTTGGGTCCCCTGAGGCACCAGAAATTAAGTGGTTTCCTTAGGGTCAGTTAAACCCAAACCTTCTTAAATTCAAGTACAGCTGCCTAACTATTACATAATACTACCTCTAGATTTATAGTATCACAAAAGTCACAAAAACTGAAATTATGTAAAGAGGCAGTCTGATGAACTGGAAAGAGAACAGATCCATAATCTAGGAGATTTGGGTTCTAGTTCTGGCTCTTCCACTAGCTAGCTATGTAATTTGTGACAAATCATATATATTTGGACTTCAGTTTTGAGTTCTGTAAAATGAGTGCATTGAATTAAAAGGTATAGAATGCTCCTCCACTTCTAAAACACTTCTAATTCATACTACTCGCAATGGCAGATTTGTTTATTCCCCTTCTTCTCCCCCTTCTATTCTTCTGAATATACAAGTTGAATATTTTCCTTTTAATTATCCAGATGATTTGAGCTATTCTTCCTAAATTGAACAATCTAGCTGCTCTTTCCCTTTTCCAACAGTGTTCCCTGTGAAAACCTCATATTTTCTCCTTCATGACCACCAAATTTTTTTCCATTATTTTCTTTCTCAAATCTCTATGTACAATATAGATTTAGATTCAGAGTGAAGGATCAAGGGAAAATAAAAGAAGAGCAAAGGGAAATATTTTTCTGCAATGTTCTGATCTTGTCAGTTGCTTTTAAAACTCTAAATAGCCTATTTTTGTGACCAGTAAAAAACTATATATCTCATGGATGCTACACAGTACTACTCACTGAATATGGTAATCAGTCTTCACAGATGACAAATGAAATAAGAGAAGCAAAAGCATTAACAAGAGAGCATTAACAAGTCAATGACCTTATTAAATCAAATTGTGTATTTTTAAATTGTATATTGCATAGACAGGAAAGAAAATCTGATAAATTCATTTGTTCTAGCTTATTTAAGGATTTTGAAAAATGAAACTGGACAGATTTGATACCTCTCATCTCTGAACTAAATAATTTCATAATGGTAAGATTCAATCATCATTTAAGATTGTCAACTAGACTGAACTGGCCTGTTCACTGTGCATGGCTAGAGTTAAACAGAGCAGGCTGGAGAAAGACATTCAGAAATCAAACAAAAGTTTAATTTTAAAGTGAGAGAAATGGCTTGCAAGCAAGGAAACATGTGCCAGGGGCCTGTCCTTAATGAAAGGAACTGCTTTAGGGTAGACAGATCTCAGTTCTTATACTTATGTCTACACACTGAGCTATAGCCCTGACAATGAGGGGTAAGAGCAACAGTGCGACATCTCTGATTTGTAGCAGGGCTTCATGACCAGAACATGGTACTTGTTCAAGCTTGCCAAAGCAATTCAATAATTATGTGATTTTGCCAGAGGATGAGATCATCACAATCAATTGCAAATGATTGTTGTTATGCAAGCTCTAAGGCACAGATTGCTTACTGGGCCTTAGTTCTGGAAAATCAAGTGTCTACTAACATCTTGATAAGAAGCTATTTGGTGACAGGACTGGAACTTCCCAAATTCTTTTAAATCATGCTATATCCATGTCTTTTAAATTTCTGTAAGATCACCTTTGGAGCCTTTTGTGAAAGATTTGAAAAAGGAACACAAGGGGCAGCTAGGTGGTGCAGTGGATAGAGCACCAGCCCTGAAGTCAGGAGGACCTGAGTTCAAATCTGGTCTCAGACACTTCCTAGCTGTGTGACCCTGGGTAAGTCACTTAACCCCAATTGCCTCAGCAAAAAGCAAAAAGAAAAAAAAAGGAACACAAAATAATCCATAATCATCAATTGCTTCCAGAGTTGATAGCTGGTTCTGTTTCAGATTGTAGTTACATTTAATTAAAAAGCTGAATGCATAATCAAACTTTAGTCAAGAGCCTGTATTGAAAGTCCAATATGAATATAACATGATACTAAGTGCTATCTGGAGAATATAGAGCAAAAAGAAGACCTACTCCCACCTTCAAAAATGTTACAGAATTTTTGAATTCTTAGGGACAGAATTAGTTGGTCACTCAATTTGTCAACAAACATTTATTAAGCATTTATTATATGTCAGTCACTGTGCTAAGCAGTCTCTGCCCTCAAGAGATTCATATTCTAAAGGGAGAAGCAACACACACTGCACATAAATGAGTTGTACAAGAGAAATTGAAGGCAATCTCATAGCAATTGCATCTAGCATCAGGCGATCAAAACCCAGTCTTTCTGACTTCAAATGCAAAACTTTATCCACTAATACAAAAGAAATGGATAAACTGCAAAATTCATTATCAAAACAGAAGGGCAGGATTTAGACAAAGATATGGACAGGAATCACACAAAATCAGAAGCTGTGAATGGTATTCTACCTACACCAGTGAAAGGAGTATTCACATCAGTGAAAAAATGGATCAATAAATGTATGATTATCCATATTTAAACCAGTCATCCCCACACAGCCCTTTAGATTCCCTCAACTCCAGGCAAGTATTTTTCTTAATTATCACAAATTTATAAATTGGGGAGGATTAAATCTTCTATAACCATCCACCGCACTCTCAACACACTGCCACTACTCAGCCACAAAGGTCAAGAAAAAGTGGGGAGATAGAGGTAATAATACATAAGAGTGAAGAGAGAGCAGAACAGGATTCAGACTATAATAGAACCCATAAGTACCTAGGGGAGGAGGAAATGAGGAGGTTGCATTCAGTACCACGGATAGCTCAAAATAAGCACCTGTATTGGAAGGAATAGGTAGAGAGAAGCAGGAAAGTAGACTTCGTCAGTTCTGAATTTGACTAGATGTTTCTATTCTGTAGCTAAGAGAGTTGCCTCTTGCTGGCTGAGAGGACCTTCTAATTTTAAAAGAAGTTATGAATTCTGCTAACTATTCTGGAAATGTTCTGATTTCAATACCCCTTGTAATAACCTTATAGAGTTAGAGCTAGAGGTGATCCTAGATATCATCTTGTCAGACCATTGAGTCATTTTATATATAAGGAAACTGAAACCAAAAAATGTTGTGTCTTCTCCAGTCACACAAATAGTAAGCGGCAAAGCAAAGATTTGAACCCAAATTCTCTGATTCCAAAACCCAGCATCTTTCTACTGTGCCATGTTTCCCTCTGTCCTTCCCACAGTATATTTGAATTTGTCAGTACCCTACTAAAATGTAGTGTATATATTGTACATACAGTATGACTAATATAAAGAACCCTGAGATTATAATCCAAGATCAAAATTCACAGCTATATGCATTGTGCCTCTATCAATTTATCAAGAGACTATTTTTTTGCCACTGTCACACCATTAACATTGTACCTAGAGTAAAATGTAAATCTTAGGCATTTGTTTCTTTTCCTATGAGTGAATATATTCCTTTTAGTTCCCCAGATGATTTCTCCAAATTTTTCCAGTCCTATAGATGGTTGGTTGATCTTTTTAACTTAATGGGACTTCACAATTATCTCTTCTAAGCTGCATCTGTTTAATTTGGATCCACCTTTTTTATCTTGTTGAGATCCTTTTGAAGATCTCTTCATCTATAACTCTAACAATGAGATTTTTTTGGTTTTTTTGTTGGGGTTTTTTTTTGCTGAGGCAATTGAAGTTAAGTGATTTGCCAAGGATCACATAGAGCTAGGAAGTGTTAAGGGTCTGAGTTCAGATTTGAACTCAGGCCCTCCTGACCTCAGGACTGGTGCTCTATCCACTGCACCATCTTGCTGCCCCAATAAGGTTATTTTATAATCCAATGTATCTTTAACCAATTCAGTTTAGTGTGGATAACTTGCCAATCCCCAACCTTCTGGAGCTAAGTCTCTGAGTTCAGTGAAACTGGTCCTTGAATGACAGACACAGACTTCTTCAGGACTCATACTCATCTTTTAGATGTTTTCTTCTAGTTCTTTTTCACTTCTTAATTCTATTTCTCACCCACAATAGGAGCTTTCACTTTAAGAAATAGTTAAGCATTTTTTAATCTGCTCATTGACCATGGCTGAAAATATATACCTCATTCTGAATGTATAGGCTATCACTTTTCTATTGAAAAGCAGGAATCATGAGTGATTGTCAGTCCTCTTCTATCCCATTTCTTTTCTTGAAATCTTTCCAACTTGATAGGATCTGCCAGAGCTTTCTCTCAATTGGTAAAACTTCAGTAACAATAATTCTTTTGTATGAGGCAATTGGAGTTAAGTGACTCATCCAGGGTCACATAGCTAGAGTTGCAAAATACTTTATACATTATCCTTTTAAATCTTCACAAAGCTGTGAGGTGGGTGTTATTATTACCATCTCCGTTTTACAAATGAGGAAATGGACTCAGATTATTACTTGCTCAAAGTCACAAGTTAATAAGTATTCAATATGGCTTTTGAAGCAGGTCTCCTTGTTTTTTTTGCGGGGGGGGGGAGGAAATTAGGATTAAGTGACTTGCCCAGGCTTATACAAGAAAGTATCTGAGGTCAAATTTGAACTCAGGTCCTCTTCATTCTAAGGTTAATGCACTATCCACTATACTATCTACCTGCCCCCAGGTTCTCCAGATTCTAAATACAAATGCTGTATCTACTGCATCATACTTCCTCTTTAACACAATTTCCATACCACGATGAAATCTCAGAGTAGATGTCTCCTTTGTCCAACTGAAATTGTCCAATTTTCTGTAAGTAAAAGAAAATTATGTGTAGGAGGGAGACATTTATGATAAACTAATTAATAGGATACCATATATTTGAGTTAATTAGCAATCTAGAAAGGAATCCAAACAGAACTTTTAATTCCAATAACAAACAAGTAGATGTTATATACATTATTTTGCATTAGGATCTTTTCTTGGAATATCCCCTGGAAATTCCCAAGTAAGTCAAAACAGATATAACACCTTTTGGAGGCCAAATATAACCCCCATGAAATATAAAGTGAAAAACTTTCTTTTTTATAGATATTCCAATAGAATCTTCTTGGTAGATGTATTTATGGATTTTTTTTTCCTTAAGTATCTTACAGCACCCAAGTAATTGCAGCAACTTGGCAACAATCTACTGTTAAAATTAACAGCTTTAACCGTATGTCTAGGGCTGAAAACAGTGTTTGTCAGTGCTATGTTGGCTCATTTTAACTGCAATTTGTTGTGAAGTGGGACGATTTGAACAATTATGCTTAGCTGAAAACAACCTTCATCAGAGCTAAACAGAGTTGCATGTACTATTTAGAGCTTTTATAAAATGATGCTTTCCATCCAAAAGGAACCCCTGATTTTGCAGTGTTTGTTTACTGCCATGCAATTAATTCATTCCTTTTTAATTCAGGAACTCTCAAAATAATAGTAACTTTAGTAAAAGTATATTGGGTTCCTCAGCATTTCATCTAAAATGTTTCTGTTATCCCTTATGATTAGTCTAGTTGGCTTAGATAATAACTGAATTCACATTAACAGGTAAAAAATGGTAAGAGTGGAGTCAAAACCTTGTTTAAAAAATCTAGATTATTTGATCTAATGAGGGAAGAAAGTATAGATTAAATCAAATGGTGTATAATCTACTTAGTAGCTCTAAATTAAACATTCTACAACATGATATAATTATAATTATATGCTTTATAATATTTCTCACATTATCAGAGGCTAGAACTTCTTAAGTGGACAAACCCTTAGGGAAAGGTAACCAACTATCTCAACAAGAATGATTAGGGAGGCAGAGTAATTAGTAACACCTGTGGGCATCATTCTCCCTGGACATTCACTTCATCATTGGCTAATCCTTTCTTGGTGTTGTCTGGCTGAATCCCTGAGATACTTGCCTTCACAACCACAAAGATCCACTCCAAGAAAAGACAAACATGAAATAATTTTGTGAAGCCTTTCTCTAAGAGATACCACATCAAGGTATAGAAAATAGATGCAACTGGAAAGGCAGGTAGCTCCAGAGATTTAGAACAGGAAAAGAACTTTGGGTTATCTAGTCTAGTCATCTTATTTTTATAGTTGAGCACACCAAAGCCCCCCCAAAATAAGAGATTTAACCAATATCATACACTAGGAAGAAGCAAGTCCTAGGCTCTCCACATCTAAGATACACTCAAGAAATTGTCCGTGTGTGTATACATACATATACATACATAAACACATATATATATGTGTGTGTGTGTATACACACATATATATCATAATTGTTGTCTTTCACCCTAAAGCTAAAAGATAGATGGTTTTTATTTCTGACTATACCATCAGCTAACCTTTGCTTTGCAATTAATTACAACCTATTTCCTTTCCTAATCTCCCCATACTTTCTGAAGGTTGGTAAAACTTTCCTGGATAGAATTTTGTTGCTTTCTATACTCTCATAGGTATTAAGTCTGCTGCTCTCCCCATTAATGCTGACATACATAGACATCTTTCATTTGGCCTTAGTCACTCACTTGTATTCTGTTCATTATGCTTGCCTTATTTACATCAAATCTCATCATAGTCCAAATCATTATTATATAGATTTCACTAGGTCTTAAGATACACTTTTTAACTTTTTATGTCCTTCATCAAGAATATATTATGCTTCATCTTGCATGTAGTTTTCAAAAATCATTTGCTCATTTTCCAGTTATGTCTGGACTCTTCATAAGTCCATTTAGGGATTTCTTAGCAGATACTGGAATAGTTTGCCATTTCCTTCATTTTTGCAGATGAGGAAATTGAGGCAAACAGTGTTAAGTGACTTGCCCAGGGTGACACAGATACCAAGTCTTTGAGCACAGATTTGAATTTGGAAAGATGTCTTCCTGACTTCAGGCATAGCACTCTACCCAATGCATCACCTAGATGCTCTTCAAAAATCATAATCATATATAATATATATATATTATATATATGTAATATATGTGCTGTATATATATAGCAGTTAGTATATAACACATATATTAGTCCAGCTTATTTTATTTATTTTTAGTCCATTCATCCATTTATTATTATCATTTTATTTTTTATTACTTTTTATTATATATTCATTAGTTCAGATAGATCATATGATAAGCACTAAAAACACAAATGTAAGCCAAAAAGAAACAATCCCTATCCTCAAGGATTTTATATTCTAATAAAGAAAGACAACACTTAAAAAGAATCTGGAAAACGGAGAGAGGGGGATGTATTCACTCAATGTAAGGTAGAAAATTCTAGAGTCAAAAGTGGATTGAGGAAAGAAGTATGAATAGAGGGCCTGGGAACTAGCATAAAAAGCTGTCTCAGGCAAGAACTGGTCAATTAAAGGAAGGGTCTCCGGACCTGGAGACATCTTCAGAAGTACAGATGCAGAAAAGTCTCGAAAGTCAGGTTTCATCCTTTGTCTTGTCCTTGTCTTCCCCCCAATGAGTTTTTTGTTGTGTTTGATGAGTTTCTCTTCATTCATGGCATCATTTCACAAAGTATCAGGCCACATGGTTTGTTATAAATTTCCAGGACCCTCTGACCTGCTCCCACTGCTGCTCTCTTGAAAGAGTTCAGCTTCAATCTAAGTCCCCAACAAGCATGTGGAAACTCTTCCTCCAGCAAGCTCTGAACCTAGAAAGAAATTTGATGCATTGAATTACATACATAGCTCTGCAAAGTGGTTGTCCCTATTCATTTTACTTTTTTTAACTTCTCTAAAAGATTCTCTAGCTAAGTCCAGATGGCAGATTTTAAATGAGACTCTTCTACTGACATCTCTGTGCTTCTGAATATTTGTATCTGTTAGGAAAATAGGCCTTGGTTTTGCATCTGTGCCAGCAGTAGAGCCAGCTGCTTGTTTGCTTGTGTTTGTAATATGGGAATCCATAATTTTTTTTCTCTGTATTTCCTTCCCTATGCTTCCTATGCATAGTCACAGCCGGATAATTCTATTTGTTCTCTTTTCATTTGGATATGCAGCTGTTTTGGTGAAATCAGGTTCATGATTTTTATTGGAAAGAGAAAGTTCCAGGATAATACAGCTACTAAGTATCTGAGGCAGGATTTGAATTCAAATCTTCTTGACTCCAGGACTAGCTCTCTATCAGTTGTCCTACCAAGTTGCCTTCAATAAGAAGGGAGAAAGGTAGAAGTTGAGAGTTTATGATAATAAATCACTGAATTTGGCATCAAAAAGCCTCATGTAAAGTTGAGGCTCTTCCACCTAATGACTGTGACTTCAGGCAATGTCTCTGTGCCTTAGTTTTATAATCTGAAAAATTAAGATAATAATCCCTGCCCTGGCTACCTAAAAGAAGGTAAACAATACAATCCCAGCTACCAGTACTTAAGGTACTTAGTGTTAGTGGTACAAAAGCCTCAAAGAGTATTTTTTTAGTTATTAGTGGTGTCCTTATGAACAGATGATACCATATTGTTCTTCATATGATAGTAAATTGTTTATTTTAAGCCTATACAATGACAGCATGTCATTATATTAATTATTCAGCAAGGGAGTATAATATCTGAGTTGTTACCAGGTGGTATTCTCTTTGAGTCACTAGCCTCAGAGCCATCTCAGCTCTTCACAGGTTCATAGATGGTTAGTCTACAAAAAGATATATTACAGTCTTTGACTGGTAGAGGACCAAAAAAACCCCCTTAAACTACCCATCTTGTTATACCTCCCTGCCATAACCTCAAGGTGTAAGGTTTTAAGTAGCAATGTTCAGTGGTTTGAACTTATAGTGGCTGAATTCATACTCTAATAAGATGATATTTGTTCAAAATAAAAATATCAAGTCTTCATCTTGGAAGCCCCATCCTACATCTGGTCGTATCCAAACACACACACACACACACACACACACACACACACACACACACACACATTCACAAAGACTATTTGACATAGTGAAAATTGAATAAAGAAATACTTAGCACTCCACATGGTACCATCTTCCTCCAACCAATTCCCAGAAAGCTCTTACTTTTCCTTCCAGTTGTTTGGGGGAATTGAGAAGAAATTAAGAATCCTTGATATTCACAGATGTGGTTAAGAGAATAAGGATAGATGTGTCTGAAGACCTTTGCTCCAAGTCATAGGTTATGCCTTTGGAGGTAAGGGCCAGAAGGTAAGAATCCATTCGAGGTCTTGAATCTTACAGTAACTTGGTTCACCTAAACTCCCCTTTCTTATTGAAATAGCAGAGACTGCCTGTCAATATAATAAATTAATAATCTAGTGATGAAGCAAAATGCAAATATTACTTTTTGGATTAAAGGCAAACCTTTGAATTTAGGATAGAAAAAAGAGCCCACAATAGAGACTAAAGGCATTTGGGAGAAAGATACTTGAGACAATGGTATGATAAACTTGACCCTGATGTGTATCTCAACTATTTGCATCTCTGTCTAATTAACCAAGATCCGGGGCTTAAGCATTTATATCACAGTAGATTTTGTTTGTTAGAGAAAATTTTGAAGAGTGCACTTTGTATCAAGTCTATGAGCATTTGAGGTACATATATTTGTCCATAACCGAGACTCTCTCTGGTCCTGGTAAAAGTCACCCTTCAATTCACTACAGGAGCTGGACTCCAAAAATGCCAAAGGAAGTTGGGAGCAGGCTGTTAGGGAAAAAGTCTTCCCAATGTTACTCAACAAACTACAGACATCTCTATAACTACCAATTTGGGGAATTGGGTCTTCTCTCCTCCTTATGCTCTGGTCTCTGCCTCTGCTCCAAGATACAGTCTCTTCTGAAGGCTGGTCTCAACAGCTTTGACCCAATGGAAACAACTCCCTATTTCTCATATGACAAACCAAAAGGCTAAATTTCAAAGTCAGATGTCATTCATATGGCAATTACCAATAATTCAAATTCCCCCAAAGCAAATAGGAAATTTGAATCTCCAGGACAGTGAGAGGAAAAGGAAGGCCACTAGTCCTGGATCTCATACTCTCTTTTATTATACAATTCTGGTTCTGATGGAATGGGACTGATTGACTCCATCAATCTCTCTTCCTCTGAATCATCATCATCATCATCATTATTAACTATATTCCCAGGGAAAAATTATAGTAATTCAAATTTTAAAATGTCAGCATGTAAACATAAACATTTGATTGTATCTGAATAAAGAAAATCTTACTCTTTAAAAACAACTTGAAAGATCATAAATTGGTTTCAATAAAGCAGATTCAGAAACATCAACTTGGTAATCAGCTAAGAAGCTGAGTAGTCAGACCCAGCAGTGAAGTAAACCAAGTCCATCTGTCTGATTGTTCAAGATGCATCTATCATCATGGATACCAGTTCCCCTGAAAAGCCCAAGGTTGTTCTGAGCAAATCTATCAAGTAGAGAGTTGTTTTAATTGACTACCTCCCCTTTTGGCATCTACCCTCCACACAATGAAGGCAAAAAGCCTAGGTCCACTCTACCTGTCCTTATTTATGTCCCCTACTCTTAACTTTCCTACTTAGAGCTTGTTGTTTCCGTGTTCACTCTGAACTCATTAAAACTTTCCTGGCCCATATCTGATCCCTTCGGGCCTGAAGTGGCAACTAGGTAATCTGATCAATTAATCATTGCAGTGTGCTAAGGGAGAGGACTACAGAGCTGCTCCCAGGTAACATATGGAAATTTTCACCATTATCCACTAGAGATGATGTTTTCCCTTCATTGTTTAACCCATTAGGGACTCCTGTAGTAAGAATTTTGAAACAAATAGTAGAGAAGGGTTTCATTATGGCAGGCCAATGAGGAATTAGAGAAAGGGAAAAGAATCTGATTGAAGAATATAAAAGAGACCATTCTGAATACAAAAACAGCTACCAATTCCATCTATAGGCAGGACCAGTGCTTTTGTAACTAAGACTTTTGGCTTAAGTCTTCAATAAAAGTTAGCTGAAAGAGAGAGAGAGAGGAGAAAGGGGGGGGCAGAGAGAGAGAGAGAGAGAGAGAGAGAGAGAGAGAGAGAAGTAAGTCAGTCATCCAATACTGGTGATGCAATAGAAGGACAGAATATCAGCAGGCATTGTAAAGTTGCTTTTGGCACTTGTACAGAAAGCCATTGTCCCAGCCAGGTGACCATATGCCTACTGGGTGGGAGAGAAGCTTTCTAGGCAGAAAGCCAGTACTTCAGCCTACTCCTCTCTAATTTGGATTAATAATTCATCACAATATTTGAAAGGGTTACATTCTATACCCAGTCAGCTGGGTGATAAAGAACAATTTATCCCAAGTAGCCCAGACAAAACTTTTTCTCTATTAAAATGCAAGACAAATCTCCACTTACCACCTTAATGTTAGGATTCATCCATTTACTCAATAAGCATCTAATGTGAATATAGGAAGTACCACGGAGATAGAAGCAAGTAAACAAGTAAACAGGGGTTTCTGACCTTGAGGAGCACACAATCTGACTGGGGCATCTCAAGAACAATTCCAATGGGGCATATTACGAGTAAGGACGTGATGATGTAACAACAACAAAATAAAATAAAATAAAATAAAATAATAGATTAAATATTTTAGTCTGTATTAAATATTTTAATTCTGAGAGGACATATCAGAGTCAGGTGGGTTTATGCCAGAGAGAGTTCAGGGAGGAGGCAAACTTTAAAATGACTACAGTGAGATTTCCAGAGACCTTCAGCTTTTTAGTGACGAATTCCTTTATGAAGAGATTCTTAATTTTTTTGTTTTATAGATTCCCTTTGGAAACTGGGAGGTCTATAGACCCCTTCTCAGAATAAGGTTTTTAAATGTATTTAATAAAATACAGTGCATAGGATTAAAAAGGAAATCAATTATTTTAAAGTACAGTTATCAAATTTTTTAAGAAACAAGTTCATAAAACTTTGAAATTTAACATCTGAAATCTTTTGTGAGCCCCAGATTAAGAACTCCTGCTTTATAGATAATTAGATCATAGAAATGATTAAATGAAGACTCACAAGATTGCCCTAATTCAGGTAACACTTATTCCAAGAAGCTTTTCTTAACACATATCCCCTTACTCACAATTTTAGCATAGATATTTCCTTGGTTCCCTATAATATTTGATCACTATTGGACCTGCTCTATAAACTTACTTCACTGTGCTATATTTATTTGAGTAGCTCTCCCCCAATAGGTGTGAAACTCCTTGAGGCTTTGGATATATTTTTTATTTTCCTATCACTAGCACCAAACAACTGTCTTCTTCATAATAATACTGCACTTAATTAATGCTTGTTGATTTCAGTTGGATTGAATATTTACAAAAAGACCTCTGACAAGCCAGGAAGAAAGCTATGTGATATAGTGGGAAGAGTGACGATCTTGGAATCACCTTGCTGAGTTAAATCCTGATTCTGCCAATTTATTTCCTCTGTGACCTTGAGAAAATCACTAAATCTATCTGGTCTTAAGTTAACTCATCTATTAAAAAAGACGTTGACTTTGAGGATCTCTAAAGTCCTTCCCAGCTCTGTATCTGGGTTCCTATGAATATTGTCAGTTGCCAGGGCTTTGCAATATCACTCATTATCTTCACTGAGACAACTACATCTTCACCTTGGAGTTTCAATAGCAACTACAGATATTATCAAGACTATATCTGCAACTGGTTGTGCCATTCTGTTGCTCTTTTATAAATCCATATAATTAAAATCCATTCATTAAATATAAAAGCATTTGTATTTTAAGAAGACAATGACAAGGATAGGGAGAGTATTTATATTTTGAGGCATTGTTTAAGAAGGAGGAGGTGGACTACTCAGCTACTCCTGCTGAGAATTGACCTGATCATGAAATTCAGCCACCTTTTAACAATCTGGACTGAGGAATCCATTTCCATTGCATGGTTGGTTTTCTCCTTCATAAGTTGGGTCATCATAAATTCTAATGGAGAGGTACAATAAAGGTATTCTCCTTGGGACAAGAAATCACCCAGGCTGGATTCTATCCAAGAATGAAGAGCATGTTCCCCAGAGTTTTAGCAGTGATCTCATCAGACAGCCTACATGAGGAAATTAAAAAGGAAAAGCCCTAGACTCCAATTTTAAAATTAGTTAACATAGGGTAGCTAAGTGGGTACAATGGTTAGAGTGCCAGCCTTGAAATCAGGAGGACTGAGTTCTCAAATCTAGTTTCAGACATTTAAAACTTCCTAGCTGTGTGACCCTAGGCAAGTCACTTAACCCCAATTACCTCAGAAAAAAAATTAGTTAACGTAATAGAAAAATAATTTCTTTCAAAATCAAGCATATATGACCTTTTCCAGAATTCTTTCATTCTCCCTTAAAAGTTTTTAAATCTTTTATCAAATGTATTTTTCCTCTTGCAAAATTCCCCACCTTCAAAAAACATTTTTAAGCTTTTTAAATCAAGCATATGTGGCTTCTTGCACCATTCTCTCCTCGTTCCTCAAAAGTTTTTTCATACATTTTCGAAACTCTTAGAGCACAATTATATAAGTTTTTAATTGTCAGCAACAAAATCAATAGATAAGATTCATTATGTTTACAAGAGATGAGCATTTTTTTCTACTCTCAATCCTTCCCAAAAACTTTGCAGTTGACTTTGAAATCATTTCACTTAATAATACCACAAAATGTCACTTACATGCCTTGCTGAAACATTCTCAATTTTTCTTCAAATCCCTTCACTTAAAAATTGAATGGAGTTACTAATACTTTAACTAAATCTGTCTTTTCTAAGTTTGTTTTCTTTATCTCCAAAGCTTAGTCTCTTTGTTGCATTCTGACTTCCTTCTTTCTTCCCTTAAAAATTAAACATTGATTATTGATTTAGCTTCCTTTAATCTTCCTCTGCCTAGGATTCATTTTCTGAAGAAATGTTTCATTTTCCCTAACTCACATTTGGAAGGGGCTTTAAGGTATTTTCTTACAAACAACCTTGGGGGAAGTACAGTATCATACTGAACCTCAAGGACATAAAATACCTATCTTAGGTATTCGTTCACCCAGCAAAATGTAAACTGCTGAAAGGTAAAGACTGGTTTTTGCCTAGCAGAATGCCTTCTACAAAAAAGGAGCTCAATGCATGAGAATTCAATTGGAGTAGATTGAATCCTAGTGGAAAAATGCAAATATAGTTCTTAGAGTTTTGGCAGTTAGATTTTAACAGCAGAAAGAGGACTGGACCTAATGTCAGGAAGGTCAGTTTATCCATTTTTTTTCAGTGATGTCTGACTCTTTGTGACCCCATTTGGGGTTTTCTTGATAAAGATACAGGGGTAGTCTGCCATTTTCTTCTCCAGCCCACTTTACAAATGAGGAAACTGAGGCAAACAAGATTAAGTGGCTTACCCTGGATCACACAGCAAGTAAGGGTCTGAGGGTAGACCCTTGCAGACTCATGAGGTTGAGTCTTCCTTACTATAAGCTTAGTACTCTATTCACTGTACAACCTATTTTAATTAGGTGTCAAGAAGACCTGAGTTCAAATGTGACCTCAGAAATTTAACTACTCAACTTCTAACTGCTTCTGTTTCTAAGTCTGCAAAATAGGGATAATATAGAGCATGTCTCCCAGGGTTCTTATGAGGATAAAATGAGATAATACACGTAATACACTTTGCAAACCATACAGAGTTACATAGATGTTCTCTATTATTAGCTATTATTACTTTCCAATTATCCATTTCTAAAATCTATCATTACCACTCTTTTTGCAAAAATAGCTTCTTCTCCCAAGGCATATTTTTTAGATATTCTTCAAATGAAGCCTTCTATAAAAACAAAAGAAATTGAAGAGCTATTTTCCTAACAAATGAATATAGATTTTTTCCTACTTGGAAAAAAGTTGGATCACTTAAGAAAATGTCTCCTTTGAACATTCACCTTAAGGTGGGAAATAAAAAAAGAAATCTAGAGGACAAGTATATGAAGCTAAGATTTATTTTAATGGAAAATAGTTCTTAATTTTATTAATATTTGATATTAGGCAGATATGGTTGGCCTGGACTAAACTCCTTAAGTTCACCTTGGGCCCTAATGCTTCCAAAAATCTTGCTTTTTAAAATTAAAGCCCCAGAATATCAAACAAAAAGGCATGTTAAAGGCCAAAAACATAAACCCTGCTATCATGATGTGATTGTTGTACTTTGTTGTTCTCATTTCATATCTGCATTGCAGGAATACAGTGTCCCCAAAAGCAATCTATAGTCCCAGAGAAACAGAAGTGAATGTGTCCCTCACCTTGGCACAATTATCAGTCACTTTCAGTAATTACTCTATTTTCTAAAAAGTTTCAAGAAATAGAAAATAAAGTTTGAGGTGAAGACACAATTTTTTTTTCAAAATTTAGTTGGAATCTCCTCTCTACTCCCTCCGTGGGGAATGCTGTATGTGACACATAAGTGTCAATCATTTTAAATTCAGAGCCTACCTTCTAATTTCACTCTGATATTTTCTAACCATTAATCATAAAATATAATTAAAAGGCTCAGGAAACATGGTACTTCAGAGTCAAATATCTTACCTAATTTCTCTCTGTCTCTGTCTTTCTGTTTCTCTCTACCTCTGTGTGTGTGTGTGAACCCATCCCATACTTCCCTCTCCCTCCCACACACAAAATAAATTTTCAAATACAAAGACAATAATAAAAATATCATCTCAGAAGACAACTGACTCAATGACTCTTAAGGTGTTTTCTTTATCTTTCTGAATATCCTCTTCACTCTCCCAAGGTATCTTATACATAATAAGCATTCAATGACTATTTTTTGACTCTGACTTGATTTTCCATTTTGGTATTCATTTGAGTACACACTAAGATTAAAGAGAAAGCAACACTACTAAGATTTGTCAATTAACTGAAACCATCAGAATACACTGTCTGTGGGACATGACTAAATTATGGGGGTCAGAACTAAATTAGTCAGATTCAAACCCAGTCGCAAGTCCAGTATGCTGATCAAAGAAATAATGGTTTAATGAAAAGTTAATAATAAAATTAAAATGAGCAGGCAGAGGATTCAACAACTACCTCAAGTAGACCTTTACCATGTATTTTGCATAAATATTGAATGAATAAATCATCTCTCTAGAGATGACAATTAAATCTACATATTCATTCCCAATTTATCTCCTGAAGTCTAGTCCCTTACCACTTGCTGCCTATTAAATATATCCACCCGGAAGTCTTGCTCACAAATCAAACTGAATATGTCTAAAACAGAACTCACCATTTCCCCTGCCCCATAAATCCATTCCTCTTCCAGACTTCTCTGGTTCTGTTGAGATCACTATCATCCTCCAATTCACCCAGGTTTAAAATCCTAGAATCTTCCAAGACTCTTTCCCCTCCCTTACCTTCCAAAATCAACCAGTTGCCAAGTACTATCCATTTTATCTCCACAGCCTCTCTCACCTCCTTCTCCATTTCATCACTCATCCTGCCAACAACCCAGTTCAGGAGATTAAAAATTCGTCTGTCACACTTTCCATTCTTATTTCATATTATTCTATTTCATTTACCCTACATTTCAGCCATCTTAGACTACTAGTCACTCCTTCCACATAAAATAAGTGAATGAAAAAGCATCTTTACAAAACACCATAATGTGATGGGCACAAAAATATCTGCGCCAAAAAAAAAAAAAAAAAAAAAAAAAAACAACCAACACCAATCTCTGCCTTCAGGAAATATATAGTTTAATAGGTGAAGAAAGCACAGAGAAGGAAATGGTGTTCAGGAAGGGATATTTTGGCCTAGAAAGTCTCAGATGTGGTCATCAATCCATTGAACAAGTAATTAAGATGCCTTCTCTGGGAATGATCATATTAATTTGATTTCTCTCACAAGACAAGAAAAAGAAACTTGGAAGAGTTAGCATTGAATGGCAGGAAGATGAGCAGGCTGCAGCATAGTATTGCTGAGATTGGATAGAGTTAGTGGGATCACAGACCAGGGCAGAAGCTAGAGGACTAAATCAGAAACAAAGGGTGGAATAACAACCGTAACAAATATTCAGCAGGGCAGGAAATGATGATGTGGCTAGGAGCATCTGGGGCTGGCTAGCTCTGATGAACACTCACCTCTCAGGAGGAGGAGATTCTAGGACCTGAGTAGAAGGACCAGGTCTGAAATGGAGCAACAGAAAGAGCATGAACAATAATAGCAATGCTATATAGCACTTTAAGATTTGCAAAGACTTTCCTATTTGTTTTCTTTTTGGATCCTCATCACAACTCTTTAGGGCAGGTACTGTTATTATTCCCATCCTACAGATGAGGAAACTGAGCCACAGAGAGGTTAAATACATTGTCCAAGCTCACAAATCTAGCAAATATCTAAGGAAAGATTTAAATTCAGGTCTTCCTCATTCTTTTACTCTATCTACCACACCGTCCAGCAGCACAGCAGCAAAGAAAATTTTCCATATTCTGTCATTCAAACAAGTTGTCCCTAATTCTTGTAATCCACTCCCTTCTTATCTTGGTCTTTCAAAATCCTTAACTTTCTCTCAGGATAAGCTCAGGCACTACCTCCTCCAAGAAGTCTTCCCTGATGCCTCCTGTAATACCTCATGCAATCTTAGTAAACTCAAAGGTTTTTGTTTTGTTTTGTTTTGTTTTTGCCCAATAAAGACACTGAGAAATATTTGTTGAATTTAATTAATAATAAAGATAACTTCTTGCTTGGTGATTCCCTCCTCATCTGATAATCAGTTTCACCTAGTTTTGTCCCTTTTCAAAAAAAGATGGAAAATTATGCAAGAATTCTCTTCTCACTTTATGCTGCCTAATGTAGTAATTTCTAAAATGATTGTTTTCCAAGGATATTGTAATGAAGCCCCTCATGAAGCAAATTGGAAGCAAATTCAGAAGGGTGTTGATACATGCTGTCAGCTAAAGAGATTTAAGTTATGTTTCCAAGATGCAAACACAATCATGTGCTTTGTCAAGATTTTTTTTTTTATTCAGCTGGGGATTTTATGTGATATAAACAAAACAACTGAGTGAATCTTTTCTTTTTCCAACCTGTTATTACACATTGTTTAGACAGTCCCAGGAAGAGACCTTCACTCTTGAAATGTGACTCATAGTCAAGCCTTAACAAAATCTGTGAAAGTATAAAAAAATACTTTGCCATCATAATAACATGCTGGGGAAATAATTAATAGACTAAAGTAATTATGCTGATGGAAACAACAAAAAGCATTTCTCCTGAAATTTGCTGTTGTTCACTAACTAGTGAATAACTTCTAGAGAGAAAAATCTCTAGCTAAACAAAAAAGCAAAGGAAGAGGAAGGAATCATGTTAGACAAACAAAAGAGCCTCCCAAAAGTGAAAATCATAAAGACATCTGCTAGAGTACAAGACAGTTACAATGGTGCTATCTCCAACATGACACAAGAAGCTGAGAAAACATTCTCTTGATTTTCACAACCCAGATTTGTCAGGATGACAAGAGCAATAGATTTAATTTTAATTCATTTCACAATTCTCTTATTAGTCAACACAGTTGACATCTTTCATTGGAATAACTTAAATTTTTCACTTGAGAAAATATACATCTATATAGCCCCAAAAACAGTGCCTGAGAATAAATGCAGGAATCCTAACCCCCACCATGTCCTACTTAAATTAGTTTATTAAATGATTAAACCCAGATTTTTTTTTACTTTAAAAATAGCATATTACAATGGAATAAGCAATCAACTGAAAGTTAGGAAGCTTATGTTCTGGTACCAGTTTTGCCAATAAATAACTGCGTGATCTAAGGCAAATCCCTTAACCTCTCTGGGCCTCAGCTTCACAGGATCAGAAGGTTTAAAGTTGGAAGAGGTCTGAGTGATCATATAGTCCAAAACTCATTTTACAGATGTGGAAACTGGTGCCCATCAAAAAAAATGAGCTTTAGTCAATTACATGATAATAAATAACTAATCCAGAAGTCGAACCCAGATCTTTCGAATCCCAAATTCAGTACTCTTTCCACGGAAATACAAGTATTCTCATTTCTAAAATGAGATAATTAGATTAGATCATCTCCAAGGTCCCTTAAGATCTACTCTACAAATCTATACTTTAAATATAAGCTCTGAGGGTCCCCCCTCTTCCAACTAAATAACTTTTCAAGCTTTATAAATGTGTTATGAGGTTATTTGTCAAGTGAAAAATGTCAGTGGTCCAGGTGAAAGATGTCAAATATTGGGATATTAATGACATAACTGGAATGAAAATTAAATCTAATGAACTTGGCATCTTGGGAAATCTTCGTTGTGAATATCAGAGGACAATTTTTTTCCCTCTAATCCTTGCACTGGGAAATAGATAATGCTACTATAATTGTCTTAGCCTTGAGCAAAGATTTTCATTATTTCCTGATTCATTGAAGCAGCTCTCTGGATGTTTTAGAGCTAAAATGGCTACCTCAGAAATAAAAAAAAAAACCCAAACTTCCCTTCCCACTTTGACAGGTCATATAATTCTGGGTAATGAGGCTGTAGGCTCAAATCTGCTATGCAGTGCTAGTTTTGCAAAAGTGAATATTGATTTTCAGTGAAGCCCTTGCTTAACTAACTTTTCTAATTCTAATTATATTGCTGGTATAGAAAAGGAAAGTGTGTTTTGGCTCAGTCTCAGGAAATATTTTTCTCACATAGAATCAGTCCCATTTAAACCAGATAGTTAAAGATAATGAGGACAATAATAACAATGAATAGATGCTAAATATTAGCAAACTGCCATGAGAAAGAGCACTGAACCAGAAAGTGAGAATAAATAGGTCCCAGTTCCAACTTTGGCATTAGCCAGCTTCTTTTGACATTAGGTAACTCAGTTGGTCTCTCCAGACTTCATTTTTCTTATATAAAAGGCAGGGATTGGACAGGATTTCTAAGATCCCTTCCAGCTCTGATATCATTTCTCTGATGGCACAATCATATCACTGCCCCTCCCAACCCCCACCCAACCAATTCTGTAGATTTCTATAAAGTCTTAGGTTCTACCATGTTCTACAGCCTTAGTTCATCCTTACTCAACCCCAATAGAATGTGATCTCTGAGGTCAGGAACTGTTTTATTATTGTATCCCCAGCTCCTAACATAATGGTTTGCAGGGAGAAAGAGCTTAATAAATATTCATTTAACTAAATAGCCACAGAATGTGTCCCTGATCCCAGCCAGTCTCTCGTAAATCCCTGTTCCCAATTGCAAATGGAATTGAGTGAAAGAATGGAAACTACTCAGCAAAACCTATAGCTGCTACTGGCAAAATGACTCAAAGATAATGTCTACATAGTGTTAGAATGACCTGTTGCTTCATTTCAGTTCTGTGGAGAAAATATTGGAATGGCAGTCAGATTTTTTGGCATGGTGTATACACTCTGTATACAGATGTTCTAAAAAGGGAGCTGGTCTTCAAGCTAGGTTGACCCAAGTTCAGATCCAGCTTCTGTAATGTACTAGCTGTGAGACCCTGAATAAGTCATTCATCATCTCAATCCTCATCTATAAAAAGAATATATTAATACCATTTATCTCATAGCTATTATATCAAATAAAATAATGTCTGTAAAGCAGCCTGTCAACCTTAAGGAACTGTAGCAATGTTAGCTATTATTATTATTATTAAAGGTAGATCAGTGGTATCATCTTCAAAAATAAAAATTATTCTTTGTTTGGCATTTGGATTTTTAACTATAAGCAAGAAAATCCAAGCTTAAGGGGCTCAATTCAACTCATCTATTCAGTCCTACATTAAATGAATGGAGTGGTGGTGGTATAATAGCTATGTATTAGAATTATTTCAAAGGAATACTACCATGGGCCCATTCCTTCAGTTGGTTGTAACCTCCAAAAAAGAAATTCTTCCTACTTTCAAGATTCTATGCATAAACTCATGGGTTGTATGTGCTTATAACATTAGCTTATGAGCCCTCACTTGTCTGCTTCCCCTTAACCATAAGCAAAGCCATTTATTCAAATGGAATATCCAGAACAATGGGTACCAGCTCTTCCTCCCAAATAACAGGTGAGCTCTACCATAAGTACATATGGAGTTTGTGAGGGGAAGAATGAGCATGATCTTCAAGTACAATGGTATTAAAGTATATGTGTATGGAACATGTGTCCAAATAAACTCACACCCAAAAAAGCCTAAATGTCCTTTCTTTCTCTGGTAGATCCTCAGGTGGTTTGTTGTTGTGTTGCATTGGTGATGGATGAATTGTTCCATAGCTCAGATAAGGTAACTCTTTTCACAGCATCTCCTCAGACAGGTATCACAACTGAGCTTCCTTCTCAGAAAATGCCCACTGTCTTGGCTAGATGGGTCCCATCATCAATGAACAAATGCAGTCTTTCACCATCTTCAACCCCTAGCTTGGAGGGCTGGTACTGTATACTCTTTAACTGGAGTATTACAGCTTTCATTTGAGTGATGGAACTCCTCCTGTGTTTTCTCAGTTAGGACAATGAAAAAGTGGAAGAAGTCCATCATCTTTGACAGCCTCCAAGACACAGCTCTGAGGTTTGTTGCCTCCATAAAGGAGATAAGAAATATCTAATCTCTGCTATTCAACAATCCTTCTTGATACTCTCAATTAGATACTACCCTTTGACTTATGGTGATTGGCCAATTACACAGACTCCTTTTGGGTCTTCTCCAGGTAAACGGCTAAAGATAAAGGTTGGAATGAAGCCTGTGACCTAGACATAAATTCATTGTCTTTGTTGACCACTTCATAAATAATTGAGCCTCAGATCTTTTCAAAGATTTGGAATATTTTGAATTTGAAGGCAGTCTTCTTTACATTTCAGTGTCTCTGCTTTCCTCCACCCCCACTCCCATCTCTACCACCTCTATTTTTTCAGCTTTGCTAAAGTCTCACCAGGACCATTACATCTATTACATCAATATTGCATTGTTATCTGTCCTTGGGCTTGGGGCCTCAGAGAAGGATATTTTTTTTAAAAAATCAATTATAATGAAGATGGATAAGTGTGCATGAAGAGGATAAAGGGGGCAGAGAGCCAACTAGTATATTTTACCAAAGGAACAGTTTCCAAATTATATTGGACTCTAGAGCACGTTATTTCTCTTAACAACTATAATTTAAATTAACCAGCAAAGTATCTTTAACTGCCTTATAAACATCTGGTCTATGACTTTTCCTTCCCTTCTCTTGAGGCTCCCCAGCTAAAATAAATTCCCAAGGATGACTACTTTAATATAAATCTTAAAACTGCATTTTTAGCATCAGGGAAATTATATCAAATTATCAAATAATCAACAATTGCAGTCTTCTAATGCTTAAAGTAACCAGGCAAATAAATAAGAGGAAGTTGGAGCTATTTCTGTAGCCAACAGCCTAGACTCTTGATATATCTACAAATATTCAAAAAGTTATTATTCGATATGGAAAAAATTCAATTAATAATCCCTCCCACTCTTCCACATACTTTATTATACTTATTTCTCATTTGCTCATCACAAAAGACTAGGAAGTCAAATATTAAAAACAATACAGCCTCTACCCTCAAAGAACTGGAAATATAATAAAGGGAATATGACGTGCATAAACATGGAAACTACAAGAAAGAGTGTAAATATTTTAAATACTTGGTTTT
This sequence comes from Myrmecobius fasciatus, assembly GCA_023553655.1. Lineage (NCBI taxonomy): Eukaryota > Metazoa > Chordata > Mammalia > Dasyuromorphia > Myrmecobiidae > Myrmecobius > Myrmecobius fasciatus. The sequence goes on from JAJPUD010003533.1 coordinate 147,631, forward strand.
TCTCTTTTTCAAAATAACAAGAATTTTTTATTAATCAGTTCCTTCTACTACCCCCCCATCACATCAAGAAAAAAAAATGGGTGTTTGTAATAAATGGCTGTGTTGTCTTTACATTAGCCATGTTCAAAAATCTGTCTGTCTCTCTCTCCATTTACTCTCTCTCTTACTCCTCCCTCTTCTTTTCCCTCTCTCTGTCTCTCTTTGTCTCTATCTCTTTGTCTCTGTCTCTGTCTCTCTTTCTCTCTCTCTGCCCCCCCCCTCTGTCTCTCTCTGTCTCTCTCTTCATTTTAAGTTCATCAACTCCTTTTCAAAAAGTGAATAACATATTTCATGTTCATTCTTTTGAACTTATGTTTTATCATGGTGTTTATTAGAGTTCTATAGTGTCTCAAAGTTGCTATTTTCTTTAATATTATCATAAGCATAGCTTGTTTTCCTAATTCTATTCATTTCACTGGCATCAATTTATAAGTCTTTCCTGTTTCTTCTAAGATTGTCCGTTTCATAATTTCCTATAGCACAAAAAATATCCATTATATTCCTGTACCACAATTTGTTTAGACATTCTCCTATTGAGCACATCCTCTTGGTTTCTAATTTTTGTCTACTATTAAAAAAAAACTGCTAGACATTTTTGTACATTTAGATTCTTTTCCTATTTCTTTGATTCTTTGCAGTATTGGTCTAGTAGTAGTAGTGTATGCATAATTTGGTATGATGAAAGAGATAGAGTAGTTTACCAAAGGAATATTTTCAAGGCATAATTTCAAATTAGCTTCAAAATGGCTGAACTACTTCACAACTCCAACAATAGTGTGCTAGCATTCTTCCCTTTCCATATCTTCAACATTTGTCATTTTCCTCTTTTGTCATCTTTGCCAATCTGATAGGTGTGAGGAGAAACATCACACATATATTTCTCTAAGTATTCATAATCTGGAGCATTTTCTTCACATCATTATTGCTTGCTCAGATTTCTTTCTTTGAAAACTATTTGTTCATATCCTTTGAATTGCTTTTAATAACAGTAATTTATTGCAGAAATTTTGGAGTTTTTTCCCCATTTAGCTGTTTCCCTTCTGATTTTTGCATCAGATTTGTACAAAATTTTTAAATTTTTATATAATAAAAATTGCCCATTTTGTCTTTGTGATCCTTCCTATCATTTGTTTAGTCATCAACTCTCCTCCTATCCATAGATTCAAAAGGTCATTTCTTCCTTGGTCTTCTAATTTATTTATAGTACATAAGTCATACATAGGTTGTGTATCCATTTGGAATGTATCTTGGCATATGGTGTGAGATAAACCTAACTTGTGTCAGTCTATTGTCCAGTTTTCCCAATAGTTTTGTCAAATAGTGAGTTCTTCCCCAGTACCTGGAGTCTTTGTGTTTATTAAATATTGTCCTAGTGTGCTTGTTTGCTTTTAAATGCTGTATATCTATTGTTACAATAGCCAATTTATTTAAAATATTAACAAATTGTTTTAATGATTATTGCTTCGAAGTTCTGGTATTTTAAATCCCCTTCCTTCATAGTTTTTTTTTTCATTATTGTGGGAAGGTGTAGAATATTGAAAAGCAGCAGTACATTGTGGAAAGTATTATGGACTTGTAATCAGGAAAATCAGGCTTTGAATGCTGACTCAAATACTGACTCGCTACCCTGCAAAAGTCATCTCAGTTTCAGGGTGCTCATGAATAAAATGGATATATATATATATATATATATTTTTTATAAAGCTTTTTATTTACAAAACATATGAGTGACCTTTCAACATTGACCTTTGCAAAAAAACTTTTTTTTCCCAAGCTTTTCCTTTCCTTCCCCCCACCCCCCCACCCCTAGATGACAGGTAATCTAATACATGCTAGATAGGATAAATTATATGACAAATACAATACATGTATACATATCTATACAGTTATCTTACTGCACAAGAAACATCAGATCTAGAAAGAGAAGAAGAAAAAAACAACCTAAGAAGGAAAACAAAATGCATGGAAATATTCACAGAAAGCATTAAAATGCTGTGTTGTGGTTCACTCTCAGTTCCCACAGGCCTCCCTCTGGATGTATATGACTATCTTCATCGCAGCACAACTGGTTTGAATCACATCATTGTTGAAGAGAACCATGTCCATCAAAATTGATCATCGTATAGTCTTGTTGCTGTGTATAATGTTCTCCTGGTTCTGCTGATTTCACTCAGCATCAGTTCACGCAAGTCTCTCCAATCCTCTCTGAAATCCTCCTCTTGGTCATTTCTTAAAATGGATATATTAATAGCATCTTTCTCACAGGGTTGTTGTTTAAAAATAATGCATATCAAAAATTAAAAGTAGAAGAGACCTCAGAAATATAAATGTGAGTGTGAAGGGAAAGGATGTTATGAGGAATATAAAGTGTTATAAGGAATATAAAGAGATGGGAATTACAAGGGAAGAAGTGATCTCCAAAAGCTTCATGAAAGAATTAGCATCTGAGCTGAGGCTTAAAAAAAAGTAAGTAGATATATGAAAGAACATCTTCAGTAGGGGAAGTAACATACATGAAGGGAAAACAGTAGGTAGCATAATAAGATAAAGAAACAGGGGGCAGCTAGGTAGCGCAGTGGATAGAGCACCAGCCCTAAAATCAGGAGGACCTGAGTTCAAATATGGTCTCAGACACTTAATATGCCCTAGCTGTGTGACCCTGGGCAAGTCACTTAACCTCAATTGCCTAAGCAAAAAAAACAAACAAAAAAGAAAGAAACAGGAATACAGTTTAGGAGGGAGAAAGGAAAGGAATAAGCCTAATTTATTTTTACATAGTATCTACTATGCAGGCACTGTGCTAAGCTATTGTTGTTCAGTCATTTCAGTTGTGTCCTGTTCTTTATGACCCCATTTAGAGTTTTATTAGCAGAGAGTGGTCTGCCACTTCCTTCTGCAGCTATTTTACAGATGAGTAAACTGAGTCCAACAAGGTTAAGTGACTTGCCCAGGGTCACACAGCTAGTAAGTACCAAAGGTCTGTTTTGAACTCCAGGATTCCTGACTACAGGCCCATCCTTCTAACCACTGCAACAACAGCTGCTGGAAGGTCTTTGGAAGTGACTACGAAATAAATTTAGAAAAACGAGTTGGACCTAGATTGTAGAGTATGATGTGTAAAAGCTGTTTTATGTAGATTGAGTGAGTTTTCCTTTAAGATGGCAAAGAGACATCCTCAGAATCATCACTGAGTTGGTTTTCTTGCTATCTAAGGCACAAAATAGAGAAATTTAGAATCTTAAATTTTTAGTTGAGTGCCTACTGATTTCTAGGGAATGCCTTCCTGATATATTGTGGCCAGTCAAAATGGTAAATGCTCAGGCAAAAGGAAATAATCTTTTTTATTTGATTTAGTATATTTTTAAGCTTTAGAGTTGTATTTTTCATAGCAAAGTTGTTTTTGATGCATGCTATTGTCCAACAGGACCTCATCACGTTCTAACCCAAACCTAACCCCATTCACTGGACTAACCTGTTAGGCCTGACCAAGAATACAAAATACTTCAAATAACAGGCTAATTGAATTATAATACAATGGGCACTATATAAATGCTTATTCCCTGCACTCCCTTCCCCACTCAAGTCAACAACTATATATCTTTTACTAGGAGGAAGGCACTGTTAAACATTGAGAGTATAAAAGTCAAGAAAAAAGTTCCTAATTAATCCCAGGTTGCTCTTCATTCTAATTCACATTTTATCAACAATTACTGAAAATTTTGAGCAGAGAAGTGACATGAATGGGCCATGGCTTTAGGAAAATTATTTTTGGCAGCTCATATCTACATTAGAGGGAAGAGACTGGAAGAAAGGAGACCAGTTGGGGCATACAAGAAAGATTTTGAGGGTTTAAACTGGTACCATCATGCATAGAGAAAACTTGAATGTGAGATTTGTTACCAAGGTAAATTCAACAAGCCTCAGCAGCTGAGTAGATGATGGAATCATAGAGCTGGAAGCAACTTCAGACTTTTCTGATAAAGTTCATTTTATAATAAGAAAGCTGAGAAACTCCCAAAATTAAGTTTCTTGCCCAAGATTAGACAAGTATAAATAAAACTGAAGGAGAATTCCAACTAAGGTCCTTTGACTTCACATCTAATCTTTTTTCTACCACAGAAAAATACTAGAAAATAGAAAAGATTCCCGACTTAAGTGGGAAGTCCACTCATCAATAAAGAAAATGAAATTGGAAGGGTGGATATCATGGAATTTGGCTTTGCTAATATTTACATTTTTGCAGAAAAAAATAACATAAAACATCACAGCTTTATAAAATAATTCTATATATTTGAATGAGAAATATTTCTAAGATAGATTTCACTTGTCCCTATTTTCTTAAATAAGGGATGATGAATGTCATTTCACCTTTTCTCAATGACTCAGGTTCATCATTTAGGACATCCAGTATTATGCTTGTTGGGTAATTCTATTATCTATGTTTTCTTTTGTTTTTTTTTTAACTTTGTTGTCTCCTATCTTACTGTCTGGCTGTCAGGTAACACTTCTTCAACTGTCATTGTAATATACTAAAAAAAATTTTTTAACTCTCCCAGTTTCTTTTATTTTTCATAACTAGGCTGAGAAATGTGATAGCAGAGCTTGTTAAGAATTGTATATTACAAGCAATAACCTTCGAGGATTCAGGGTTTTCTTCACATTATGAAAAACTGGAATAAGTCCACTGTGGAGAATTGAATTATAGATACAAAATTGAATGTTTCTGTAGCTTTTTACTTAGAAATAGAACTGTTTTGAATAAACTTTTAAAAATAAAATAACATCTGCACATTAAAAAAATGTATATCAATGCCATTCACCTCCTAACACAGGTGATAAACTTGAAATGAACAACATTTCTGGAAATGTTTAATGTCAGAATTTGTTTTGCTGGACTATGTAGTTACATAGTAAAGGGGTGTCCGGGGTGTGTGTGTGTATGAGAGACAGAGAGAGACAGAGACAGAGAGAGACAAAGACAGACAGAGAGAGACAAAGACAGACACAGAGAGACACAGAGAGACAGAGAGACAGAGAAAGAGAGAGAGAGAGAGAGAGAGAGAGAGAGAGATTAGCTCAATGGAGGAAACATTAATTTTTTTAAAATTTATTCCTTGAAAAATAAAAATAACAAAGTATGTAATAGAAAAAAATGCATGTTAAATAAGTCACTCCCCTTCCCCCAGGAATAAAGTGAAGGGTTTCAGAAGAGATGCTTTTTAAAGGATATTCAAGGATCTCAGGATCTCCCCATTTTCAGCACAGAAACCTATTCCAAAAGTTCTTGGAAGTCCAATCTCTAAACGAGTGAGATGTCATCTGTAGCCACTCAGATCCTTAGGTACCTGTATAAGGAGTCAAACAAACACAAAAGATTGTCCTTCCCTCTTTGTTTAGAAAGACTGGTCTTCCCCCAAGTGCCATTCAAGGACACTCTGGATTAAAACATCACATGTTATGCTGAAAGTTAAATTCTTGCTCAGCCCATTTGTGGGCCAGGAAATTCCAGGATCCTCTTGTTTAAAAAAAGTCTGGCTTTCTTTGTCAGAGAATTTGAATTGCCTGAAGTGTTATTAACTAGAGCTCTCTACTTGTAATTACAGGTAAGGAGGCAAGAAGGTGATTTCTCAAGCTTCTGCTTTTGATAGAAATCTTTTCATAGGGAACCTTGACCTCTAAGAAAACTTTGGGAGCATTTTCAAACCCTTTGGTCCTCAATTTTTTTTTCCTTTAGAGTACAAATATAAGGAAAAGTATCTACTCCATATCAAGAGTCAAATATTTCAAAGTTTTTCTAAAACTTAAAGCATCTTGCCCAATAGATTTCATTTTAAGTTCACATATCACTGAAAGAGTTCTGGGAATTTTCCCAACTTTGGCCCTGGTTCCCTATCCTGCCTCCCTGAGCTGAGCTCCCTGAGGCAAAACACGTTTCCTGTTTTAGTCCAATGCCAAAGTTTGGTCTGGGCAGCCAGGTAGTATGTGGATAGGGTGCTGGGCCTGGAGTCAGGAAGCCTCATCTTCCTGAGTTCGAATCCAGCCTCAGACACTTCCTACCTGTGTGATCCTAGGTAAGTCACTTAACCCTGTTAACCTCAGTTTCCTCATCTGAAAAATGAGCTGAAGAAGGAAATGGCCAACCACTTCTATATCTTTGCCCAAAAAAATCCCAAATGGGGTCACAAAGAATTAAGCACAACTGAATAACAACAAAGTTTGGTCTGGAATGAAATTACCAAGGAGCTAAACTTTGCCAAGCTTTAGAAGGCTTATTTACAGAAATTTCAGGAAGACTTTTAAGATTGGAGGTAAGAGAAGGAAAGAACTAAAATGCTTCCCCTTTCCAATCCCCAACCTTGACCTTCCCATAAGATTGTGTATAATTAAATTACATATATATATGTTATTTATATAAATAAAAAATTAAATAATTAAATATTGCTTTAAGATGTGAAAAGTGAGTCTTCTCTCAAGTGAGAGGAAAGGTAGTCTCTCAAGAATACTGTATTTGGAGTCAGAAGATCCAATACAAATTTCAGCTCTGCTACTCAATTCCTGTGTGACTGTCTTGGTCACACTAAATTCTCTGCATTTCTTTTTGGTCATTGGTAAAATATGTAGATGACCTCTAATATCTTCTTGTTCTTGCTTTCGCTGCTACTACTGTTATTACTGCTGCTGTTGTTATTGTTGTTGTGGACCAATGACATCAGGCTTGACCTATAGACATACTGTAGACTTGTAGTCAGAAAGACCTGAGTTTGAGTCCAGTCTTTTATTTTTCCCAGTTGGGTGGCCCTGTGCAAATCACATAACCTCCATCTACCTCTCTTTCCTCATAAAATGTGGATACTAATAGCACCTCCCTCCCAAGGTTGTTTTGAAAATTAAATAAGATAATACTTAAAGAACTTTGCAAATCTTAAATGCTATACAATGCCAGCTACTGTTATGATTTCTGTTTCTAAAACTAGAATTCTCCTCTTTTCCAGGATTATTTCCTGTCATCTTTTTGAATTTCAAAGTAAGATGTAATACAAATCCCAATAGGATTCTCCTGAGGCAATCCTGGAGCCAAAATATTCACTTTAAAAGTTTTTCCATCATTTACACTGTGGACAATCCTTCTCTCTCAATAGATGCTTCTTTTTATCTTTTTTAAAAAGATGAAAAGGAAAAAAATTAACAATGGCTTATATATATATATGTATACATATATACACACATGTGTATATGCATATATATTTATATACATGCTTAGGGCTTGACCACTTATTTCACTTCCCTGACAAGAAATTGATGATGATAATTGGAATAGTTATATCTTATAAAAAAAATAGAGAAGGAACTTCTGCTTTATCAACATCTCCTACTTTGCAAACAGTCAAGATTAGGTTTAGAAAAAAAGAAAACAGAATGGAAATATGCATTAACTTTATCCCCTGGGTGAATATAATTTTCTTCATATTATAAAAAAAAAGGTTGATTAAATTCTAAAGTTGTACATATTTCTAGGGAGAAATCTGTATCACTGCTACAATTGAAGGTTAGAAATCATCAGCAACCATTGCAAAGTAGTCCCTAACAAGAAACTAGACATTTTTGTACCTGGATTTAGTGATATGAAAGGTGTGCTCATTTGGGGAATGAGAGGAGATAGAGACACCTATTACGCTAAGAAGTATAGGAATGAAGCCAGGAATCAGAGGGAGTATATTCCTACTTTAACTAATCATTCTTTCCAGATAGGCTCCAGTTGGACTCCCACATGTGAATATCAAGGCAAGATGTCTGACACTCAACTCTATTCACTTCCAAGCCATTCCATTATCACCATCTTTTTTTGCACAAAGGTGTAAAGAAAATGGGTTTCGTTATTACTTTTGCCATTTGCTTGTATGATTTTGCTTAAACCTTACAAATAGGTTCTCAGAACCTAAATTGCCTTTTATTTCAAAACAGGGAGGAGAAGAAAGATTACCTGTCCAACCTGCCTCACAAAGTTGTTGTGAGGATCAAAGGAAATAATAGGTGACAGAACTATGTAGATTATAAAACCCAGAACAAATGTAAGTGACAGTTCTATTATTATGATGCAGTTCTTCACACCTTCACAAGAACATTCTCAGTGGCCACTTTTTTCTTGAGCTACAGTAGTTGATGATTGGAGCTAGTTGACACTAAAGGTATAATCACTGTTTCAGAATTATTTTTTAAAATAATGCATTCAATCAAGTTACAAATATTTTTAAGTGCCTACTGTGAACCAGGTTCTGTGCTAGGAACTGGGGAATACAAAGATTGAAAGGTCCCAATTCACAGTGAATTTGCAATTCTTCTCAATGACGTTTCAGGGTGAGTCAGCCTCTGAGCTTTCAATCGTCCTCTCTCCACTGCCCTGCCAGGACATCAGCTGACCTCTCTTCCCTTGTCTCTATCAGTGTTTAGATTTTTGAATTAGGAAGCAAGAACAGAAGCAGAAATATTTCTCTTCTCTGATTGGCAACAGCCATGACTTTTTTAAGTTTCATTAATGAATTTTATTTTTATATCACAATCATTTCTAGGTGGAAAACACAAAAGCACATACATATACAGAACTAAAAAAAAATTAAGCAAACATAACTGACCTAGTGACCACTTCTGACATCATATATGATATTCTACACTGATGGATAGTTAGGGAGCTGGATATCTATTCCAACCAGGTGCATACTTCTCCCACAGCAAAATGGGAACAATTTCTTCTGATGACTATGGAAGTAGACGAATGAGGTGCTGTGGATCCCTTAGAGCTTGGTCAGACATTGAAGATGCTGGGCCATCACTAGTCTTCCTGATTTCTGACTTGCCACTGGGAGGGAGAGTGAAACTGATTACTGACTCACTTAAATCTAATTCACCTACAATTCAGATATCACCTTGAGAGATCATCTGTCCTCTGAAAACAAAGGACAAACAACAGCAACAATATTCTACACCCACAATTCCCCAACCTTCCAAGGAAGAAAGGAAACATCAACAAATAGGCACTTGCTCAATAAAAGTCTTTTCCCCCTCTTATTCCCATTTTATTCTATATCAAGTGATCATAGATAAAGGGTTTATAGCAAATATGGTTCAATTCCCTCACTTGACATTATGCCAGTATATATTCAGAGTGACAAAGGTATTTACAACAGCATATTTATGTCATCAATCAATCAATAGATATTATTAAGTATCTACTATATTCTACACACTGTACTAAGAGCTGGGGATTAAAAAAAGCTGACAAGTCACTGACTTCAAGAACTACACAATCTAATAGGGGAAACAACAAGCAGACAAAAATATACAAAGTAAGCTAAAGAAAGAAATAATTAACAGAGAAAAGCCATTGGAATTAAGAGGATTTGGGGTAGCCTTCTGGAGAGGCAAGTAGATCTGTGTTCAAGTCTCACTTCTGACATATATGACCCTGGAAGAAGTATTTAACTTCTCCATGATCTGGGCAGTTCTCTAAAGATGAGTTTCCCACCTGCATTGGTCAAGAGTGTTTCCTTATTGGTAAATCCCAGATTAATTAATTAAGCGATCTAGGCCAAATGTACTTTGTTATGTTTGATGAGCCTTTTCACAGGTAATTTAGGTAGCCCATACACCTGCACACATGTATTAGGTATGACACTCATGTTACAGAGTTCTTACTAAAGAGCACTTCCAAAAGGTTATAGTCAAAGAATACAATTCTGAGAGTTATACAGTATTTTTTTAAAAGAACATATTGGGTGTATGCAACTAAAAAATTACCTATACTTTATAGAGAATAGCTTGAAATTTAAAAAGATTAAATGAATTAATTTCCTGTAGTTTCATAGTATGTGTCAGAAGCAGGAAGTGAATGCTTGTCTCTCTGACTTCAAGTCAAGCACTCCATCCATTGTGCCTTAGAGTATAGTACTGGTAATTATTAAATGTGTATAAGACATATTTTTAAGTTTACAAAAAATTTTAACATTTTCTCCACCACATTCTTAACACTAAACAATCAACAGAATGATGCTTTAACTCCTGATTTGTTTGCCAATTTCCAAGGTATAACTGCTCACCTTGAAAATTCAACAATCTGGAAACTGGTAGCAACTGGCTCCCTGACATCCCTGTCTATGCTACATTGCCTCTTTCTGGAATGTAAGAAGAAACAAAGATTTAAGCAGAAAATGTATGTGGCATTTAAAGAGCAACAGAATTAGAACAGCCTTCCATATTCACTTGGATTTATTCTGAAATGCTTTATTTGGGATGAGAGTGAGAGTGGAAAATAGGGAGTAAGCTGGGGTGTTGTGTTTTGCTATTTCTAAATACATAAATCCATCTCAACCACTAAACATCCTAGAATAAAATTGTTATCTTATTCATTTTCCCATCTTCTCCTTTTTCCTTTGGTTCCTTTTCTAATCTGGGTAAGTGAAGGCCAAGGTAGTGGTGCTAATGATCATAGTCAATGGAAGCCAGAGGCAGAAACCAGACCAATTGCAGAAGAGTTTTATCCAAACTATTCCATTTCCCCCCTCTGCCAATTACAAAACCCAGACACTTTATATTAATTGTACTAATTGCAATTTCCATTGAAATCCTACTCTGTTTCCACATAGTGGTATAGATGAGATACCTAAGGTCTTAAAGGATATACCAGCAGAAGACAAAACCTGCTGGATCTTTTCCAGCTCGAAAGCCACCTGAGCATACATTCAACATGTAGGTCTCCTTTCCTCAGAAATTCAGCTGTATGTAGCTATTTGGATAAATCTCACTAAATAACACATAAAGATATTCAGGGGCAATAATAGTCTTTTCTAGATATTAGGAAACTGAAAGCTCCCATATTTTCAGAAATTCTCCAATGGGTATTTTATTTTTTAAATAAGTGTGTTAGGTGATCATGATGTGGAGGTGATCCCAGGTGCTAAGATAAGCTCTGCTAAGTCTTGCCAAGCATACCTCTGTCACCTGAGGACAGCCCAGCTCAGTTCAGAGAGGCCCAGTTCCAGCTAACAGAAGGTTAACCAGAAGGTAATATTTGGAGGAGGATTTTATTTGTTTTTGTCATAGAAAGTCATGAAAATATTCAATTTTCACATTAGAAAGGGCTATACATATAACATGGGTCTGTGTAATGAGTACCAATAATGATAACTTGAAGTATTGGTATCTTTTTAATTAAGAAATAGTGTGAGGAAGTGGCTAAAACTCTGAATTTAGGACTGGGAAAATTGAGGTTAGAATTCTACCTCTGGTGCCTCAGACAGCTGGTGACAAGGGGAGGGAGGTTGAGTTCTGGAGTTAGAAAGATCTGAGTTCAAATTTAGCTCAGACACAAGCTGTGTGAACATGGGAAAATCAATGACTTTTGTTTGACTCAGCTTCCTCAGCTGTAAAATGGGGATAATAATAGTACCTACTTCTCAGAGTTGTGAAAAACAGATGGGATAATACTTGTTAAAAATACCTAGCTACTACAATTTTTAGTCATTCATTCATTTGGGCAGCTAAATGATAGAGTGGATAGTATTCTGGATCTGGAGTCATGAAAATGTGAGTTTAAAACTTGCTTCAGACACAACTATCTGTATGGCAGAGGACAATTCACTATACTGCTTTTTCCTTCAGTTTCCTCATTTATAAAGTGGCCCAGAATTGTTGTAAGAATAAAGTTAGCCACTATTAGCAAAGCATTTTTCAAGCTTTAATATATAATAAATATAAATAAATGCTAACTGTTATTATAGATATGTCAGGTGGCACAGTTGAGTCAGGAAAATCAGAATTCAAATTCTATTTTAAATATTTAGCAGCTGTGTGATTGAGGCAAGTCACTTCTCTTTGCCTCAGTTCCCTCAACTGTAAAATGGTGATAATTATAATACCTATCTCAGAGAATTGCTGTGAGAATCAAATTAGATAATATTTGTAAAGCACACCTACCATATTAGTAAGTGCTATGCAAATGCTTATTCCTCTACCTTAATTCCCCCAAACTTAATAAGTATGTGACTACAGATAAGTCACTTAGTCCCATCAATTTCCATTTCCTCATCTGTAAAGTGGGACTCATTATAACTCTACCTATCTTATGCAGATCATTTCAAATCTTAAATGATTAATAATTTTCTTTAGCATTATTTCTTACAAGAAGTATGCAAAAAGTTGTTCTGACAAAAAACTTGGGCATACCTAGCTCATATTCTATGCATGACTCTGTCAGATAAATTTATAATCAGATTCATCATACAAGAACAACTAATAAATAGCCTGGTTAAGTTCCCTTATCTCTTTCATTAAAAATTAGTCAGTTTGCCTTTTTGATAAATATACAAATTATAAATGTGTAGTAATACTCTTTTTTATGCATTTATCCCTTCATAAGAAAAAAATGTCACTTACAAAATATTTAAATGTTTCAATCATCCATGATTCTTGTGTTTCACTGCCTTTGGTACAGATCAAAGCCATCTACAACTCACCGTAGAGATTCTAGGCTATGTCCTTCCATAAAGCTTCCAGAGAAGGCAATTCACTGGGGCTTTCCTTTAGTTCATGTAACATTTCATAACTACTAATGTAGTACATTATTTTTCTTCTTTCCTATATGAGTGTCCAATGTCTTCTTTTTTTTATATTCATCCTGGAAGATTATGTCAGTCCTTGAACTCACACCTCAGCAATACCCTTTGACCATGGAGTCCCTCTCTCTCATCAAAGAATAGGAGTTCCTCCAAGAATTTCCCTTTAAGGAAGATGCCCAAGCCAAGTGGGTGAGCTAATTAGGACAGCGGATAGAGTCAGGAAGATCTCAGTTCAAATTTGACCTCAGACTCCTATTAATTATGTGGTCCTGAGTAAGTAACTTAACCCTGTTTGTCCCAGTTTCCTCATCTCTAAAAATGAGCTGGAGGAGGAAATGGCAAACTACTCCAGTATCTTTGCCAAGAAAATACCAAATGGGGTCACAGAGAGTTGGAAACACCTGAACAACAACTATAATTATATGACAATTACATTTTTATCATTTCTCCTAACAATGTTGATTCTGACCTTTAACAAAAAATCAATTATGATCTGACTGCATATTGAAAGTTAATTCAAAGTTGACTACTATGTTAGTAATGTATCATTTGCTGACTTTTAATATATAAGAAAATGTCCAATCTTGATCTTAGAGAACAAAAAAGGATAATCTTTCCTCTTCCCAAAGAAGAGGTGGAGGATTATGGATACAGAGGTGGGATATATAATCAAATACTTATTTTGCCAGTCAGTTTTGATTAGCTATTTTTTCATTACAAAGGAGATCAAAGTCTGTAAATAATATATCAGAAAATATCTGTACTATAAGAAACAAACAAAAAACTAAAGTTAAAAAAGGATATTTTACTTTGCATTATTTAGAATTTACCAAGTCCATTTCCTTCCTAAAGAAGTTCATGAATATTTTTGATAACAGATATGCTTGAAGCCTCTAAAAATATGCTAATCATTGCAATCATTCATATTTTAGTCCCAAACCACATTTTCAAAAATATTTTTCACTATTCTTTCTTGTGCCCATCTTTGAAGTTATCAACCATCCAGGTATATGTATAATAGAAGGCAGCAGAGATCACTCTTGATATTAACCCACATTTTCAGCTCTGATTAAACTTGTACACAAGGTGCATGATGTCCAATTGTAGGGATTTCAACATTCAAGCAGCACAAACTTTGGCTGGATGGGATACTTTCAATTCACCCATTAGATACTGGTCAAAGGTTTAATGAGAGATGAGATGCATGATGATTCAATATAGAATGTCCAGAGCCAGAGAAGCACAAGAAGAAAATGGAATATGAGCCAAGAAGTTTCCCCTCAGCTTCTTCTAACAGTGAAATGTTCTGTAAACTTTAAAAAAAAATAAAAGATAACTGAATCTTAATAGAATTTGTTTCCTTTATAATGTTATGTTTTTATGTATTAGAAACATGATTCTAAAAAGGGGTACCTGGGTTTCAGGAGGCTGCTAAGAGAGTCTATCCCACACACACAAAATCTATATTTAAGTGCATATTAACTGTTTGCATAAATGCATAGTTACTGAAACATTTTCCATGAGAATGCTGATGTCTTTTGTATAGATATGACTTGCATTCTTCCTAAATTTAACTACAGCAAGGTCCCATTTTGTGCATATAGTGATTCCCCATGAAGTGGCTTTATCATTTGAATTTTTTCTGCTTATTTCCATTGGCTCAGAATTAATTACCATATTTCACATAATTATAACTTTGAATAGTACAAATTCAAATACATACAACTACTTCAGGGGATTCATTGTTCATACTAATTAAGACCTAGCTGTACTCTAATGTCCTATTCTGTTTCCTGTCTACATTTCAAGAAAACATCAATTCCTTTTTTTCTCGGGAACATTTTGATAATTTCCTCTTTTGCAAAAGAGGATTTAACAGTGATTTCTGCCTACTCTTTTTTTGTTGTTGTTATTTGGGTGAGAATAGAGTTTTTAGTTGGTTGCTTGGTTTGCTTGATCTGGACTAGAAATTTCTTTTTCCTTTGGTGTAGGAAATTCCAGGTGTGGAAATATTATTCATTTGATATCTACATGGCAACCTATGTTTCCAGTCAGTTGCTAAATTTTGCTGTTTCTGTCTCTATTATATCTCTCATATCTACACTCTTCTCTCCATTTACACAACTACTACTTTAGCTTAATTCATCATCACCTTTCATCTAGATAATCGCAATAGCCTCCTAATTGGTCTACCTGTCTCAAGTTTCTGCCCACTCCTTCCATCCTGCACAGTGCTGCAAAAGTGATTTTGTGCAAGCCCCAAATCTAACCATGGAACTCCTTTACTTAATGAACTCTAGTAGCCTCTAGCATAAAATAGAAAACTCCCAGGCTTAGCCTTGTTTTAAAGCCTTTCACAATCTGGCCCCAACCTATCTTTCCAATTTTATTGGATATTATTCCTCCTTCTATATTCTTCAATACAGTCTTTGTTCCTTACACACAAGATTCCATCTTTATACCTTTGCTCTAACCATCCCTAACGCCCAAAATATACTCTCTCCTTATCTCCACCTTATATTCTCTCTCTCTTCCTTTAATATGTATCTCAATCATCTTTCCTATAAAGCCTTTTTTTAGAAGATCAAGAATTTAACATTATCTGATGAGCAACTGTCAGATTGTTAACAACTCCCCATGAAGCCTTGTCTGATTCCCCCAGCGACTATCACCTTCCATCTCAATTTCTGTGTATTTAACTACTTTGTTTTTGTTTTTATTCACATTATATTTATGATACATATATGTGCATATCTACATATATGTATATGTGTGTGTATTCACACATGTCTCATTGTCTCTCCAATTAGAGTGTGAACTACTTATGAGAAGGAATTACTTCATCCTTTGTATTTGTATTTATTCACTTTATATTTATGCTACATGTATATGTATATATGTACAAACACTTGTATGTATTTATTGTCTCTCCCATTATAATGTGACATAATTGTGAGCAGGAATTGGTTCATTCTTTGTTTTTGTATCCCAGAACCAAGGTCAGTGATTGATAAACCCATAAAAGATGCTTAATAAATAATCGCTGATTGATTGATCAGTCTAACCACAGAATGATTTTCTTTTCTTTTATTCTTGAAGGAGTATTGAAACAGCATCTCTGTCTTTTCTTTGAACTTTGAACTGCTCATAGTTGGAATCCTACACAAAGATGAGGTCATTTGTCTAAAAGCCTATTGCTATGTGTTTCCTAGCAGTGTTTTTAGATTTTGATTTAGGAGTATAAATAGCAAAATGCTAGAAGGTCCTTAGAGATCTTCTAAGACAGATCCTTCATTTACAGATGAAAAAACTGAGGTTTTCTTAAAGTAACGATGCCACAAAAAAAATCAGATTTTTATTAAATGTGAAATTTAAGCTCCTTGATAATGGGGAATTTTTCTTTCCATTTATTGAATTTGTAGCCCTGGCTTTTAACACAGTACCTAGCACATAGTAGGCTTTTAAAAAATATCTGATGATTAATTGATCTTCAACTTACAGTCTTAAAGTTGCCATGGCCACTGATAGATGTGTTGATACATGCTCATGGTTACACAACTAGAGAAAAAAACATGATAATATGGAAATACCACTGGAATCAAAGAGTCAGTAAAACTACATTCAAATTCCATCTCTACCACCTATTACATGTATGTCTTTGGACAAAATATGTCACTTCTTGAGGTCTCTGTTTCCTCATCTGAAAAATTAGGGGATTGGTCTAAAACTCAAGATGTCAAACTCATGACCCTTTGACTCCTGAGTGCAGCCTGAGATTAAAATATATTTGGTGAATGTGTAACAAAATGAATGAAAATACAATACAGCATAGAGAATGTTAATTTGCGGCTTTTTAAGTCAATCTGTGGACAGTTTCTATTAGTCTGACACCACTGAATTAGATGACCTCTAAAGTCTATTCTGGTTTTATTATAATTTTATGGAGTTATTATAATTTTATGAAGCCTTCAACTCAAATCTTCTTTTTTCTTTTTTTTTTTAATTAAAGCTTTTTTATTTGAAAAACATATGCATAGGTAATTTTTCAACACTGACCCTTGCAAAACTTTCTGCTCCAAATTTTTCCCTCCTTCCCCCCATCCCCTTCCCTAGATGTCAGATAATCCAATATCTGTTAACTATGTTAAAATTTATGACAAATCTAATATATATATATACATATTTATATAGTTATCTTGCTGCACAAGAAAAATCAGATCTAGAAAGAAAAAAGAAGCCTGACAATGAAAGCAAAATGCAAGCAAACATCAACAGAAAGTGCGAAAATGCTATGTTGTGGTCCACAGTCAAATCCTAAAGGCTTCTCCCCGGGTGTATATGGCTTTCTTCACTGAACAATTGGAACTGGTTTGAAACATTTCATTGTTGAAGAGAGCCATGTCCATCAGAATTGATCATCATATAGTCTTGTTGCCGTGTATAATGATCTCCTGGTTCTGCTCATTTCACTCAGCATCAGTTCATTCAAGTCTCTTTAAGCTTCTCTGAAATCATCCTGCTGGTCGTTTCTTATAGAACAATAATATTCCATAACATTCATATACCATAATTTGTTCAGCCATTCTCCAACTGATGGGCATCCATTCAGCTTTCAGTTTCTAGCCACTACAAAAGGGGCTGCCACAAACATTCTTGCACATATGGATCCCTTTCCCTCCTTTAAGATCTCTTTGGGATATAAGCCCAATAGAAACACTGATGGGTCAAAGGGTATGCACAGTTTGATAACTCTTTGAGTATGGTTCCAGATTGCACTCCAGAATGGTTGGATCTGTTCACAGTTCCACCAACAATGTATCAGTGTCCCAGTTTTCCCACATCCCCTCCAGCATTCGTCATTATCTTTTCCTGTCATCTCAGCCAATCTGAGAGGTGTGTAGTTAACCCCAATCTTCTTGAACCCTTTATCCATTATACAATGGATATATATATATAAATAGAAATATTATATATATATATTACATATATATATATATAGAAAAAGTGTTTATCTCTCAATTTTTACAGCAAAACATAAAATGTCTCTTTTAATTATTATTCTAATGTCTTCCATATGCACATAAAGCAACAAAACTGGTCCTACAAATCATCCATGAAAATAAAAATAACCATCCATACCTCAAAGTACTGCATATATACTTTCATATATTCAGCAGGTCACTTCATTTCTCTGGAGCCCAGTCTCTACATCTTTAAGATAAGACATTTGGACTCAGTTACAGCTAAAGGTCCCTTCCAGCTTAGATACAGCAACAATGCTAAAATATCAAGATGGGAGTTTAAATTACCCCTTTGGCTCCCAATTGAAAAACCCACATATGCAAGATTTGTTGTGGCTGGACTGAAAAAAAAAATGAATAGATATCTCTACCATAGTTCCTACTTGTAACACCAAAGAATCTGGATATCCAATGAAAAGGTAAGTAGTTTGCTGCACATAATATGATCCTATTAACTTCCCGTTGAATGAACTGGTGACAACCCTTTGTTATATACCCTGCCTTCTGCTTTAACTTCTTCTTCTTCTTCTTCTTCTTCTTCTTCTTCTTCTTCTTCTTCTTCTTCTTCTTCTTCTTCTTCTTCTTCTTCTTCTTCTTCTTCTTCTTCTTCTTCTTCTTCTTCTTCTTCTTCTTCTTCTTCTTCTTCTTCTTCTTCTTCTTCTTCTTCTTCTTCTTCTTCTTCTTCTTCTTCTTCTTCTTCTTCTTCTTCTTCTTC